>ML786710.1:96708-131025 GCA_009831015.1 Picea engelmannii | reverse complement strand
CCAACCATTCGAACTCCAACTCACCCTTCTAGAAGATTCCTTCTAGAAGGATCGAGAACTTATTCATTTTCTTCCTTTAGAAACATGTCCGCACCCTAATCATTAACACAGTGCGGAAAGTTCGCAGTCAAGATGAATGCAGTCTGCGGAAATGAAGGATTTTCGCAGGCGAGTATATATGCAGCCTGCGGACTATTTTCAAAATATGATTTTTGAGAAAATGACAAGTGTAACCTTCTTCAGGAAAAAGTCCTTAATGAAGAGTTTGATCTTCCATCATCATGACATAATCATAATATCATCTCGATAACCAAAAATGTGGATAACAGTCCTTACCTAATCCACCTTACATACCATGGTTCTGGGCGCAGGGTGCTCAAATTCTCCTATGCAAGGGTCTACTGGGGGCAAATCACGCCCCTTCAATGTTATCCCTTATGGTGGGGTTCATATACCTCCTTTATCCCCCTCGCTCGATGGTGCTTTCCAGCAACTCATCAGGCTGATTACTAACTATAGCTTGTTTGGAGAAGGAATTTTAGGACCTTCGTCTTACACTATGCCAGTGGGATCCATGCCTTTCTCTTTTCTCAACATGTTTGCTAATAAATATTTTTCTTTGATTGCCATCTCGGCTGGTAGAAACCCTGGTTTTGGATAAGATAATCCTGTGTAGGGTATTATTACTACACAGGGGTAAAGTACATGAGTTTTCTCCTCACAAGGAATTTGGAATCCTTGGCAGAGATCAGTTCCCTCGCAAGGAATTTTGGTCGGGGGGAACCCCTTCCATGGTCAATGGAACCCCGAGCAAGGCTCAGTACCTATGCCCGTCGAATCGGCTAGGGGCATCCCCTTCGAGAATATTTGGAACAAAATGCAGGGAGAAATCCTTGCCCAACCTTTTTCGTCCAATTATGGGAATCAGTTGATGATATCCCAGCAAAATCAGTCTTCGTACGCTGGCCAAGGCCACAGTTTCTACCAGAACCTTGGCCAACAACCCAAATTTTCCTGGAAACCTAGTGCCAGTAAAACTCCAGGCCCCTTTTTCCTGTACATAGTACCCAACCCAAACTATCATTTCTGGCAATGCTACATCTTCCAGACTTGTCAAGGTTGCTTAACAACCCAATTTTTCATGATCTGCGTTGGCCCCCCATGCTAACTAAGTTTCCCTCGGATATTCCAAAATTTGAGGGAAAGCCTAGAGAAGACTTGGGTGATCACATGACAACTTTCCACTTATGGTTCTCGTCAAACATTTTGCCAGACAACTCCATGCAGTTGCACATTTTCAATGCACTCTTATCGGGGGTGCTGCAAAATGGTATATTGAGCTCGACCGCTAAAGGTATTCTTACTTTAATGACTTGGAGATGGTCTTCCTAAACCATTTCCAACTATCCATGAGATACGATGTTGTCACCAAGTTGTTGTCCAAATTTGAGCAGACAAAGGCCAATCATATATCTGATCACATCCGAGAATGGAAGCATTGAAAGAGCTTGATTAAGGTACAGGTCCCACCAGCTTTCTTGTTGGACTGGTTCTTGAAGTCTGTGGTACCATTTTTATCCAAGAATGTTGCAACTTTGGGAGTGTTTTCAGAGGAGGAGGTTATAATGAGAGCACACCAACTTGAACTAATTTACTCTCAGTCTAGCTTACTCTATGAGATCTTACCAGATGCACCACGGTCCATCCTCGACAATGCCAAACAAAAGTTTGGACCACATGTCGATGGTATAGTTGGTTCAACACAAGGAAATTCCATTGATATGTTGTCAAATCAATTGCAACAATTGTTAGTACAATAGACAACATCCAGCCAGACCTTCGGTTCGGTTGTTCCCCCTACCCAAACATCGAGCATACATAGTGCAGTCGACAAACTCAAAGGCCAACTAGTAGCCTGAAGGTAGGAAAAAACAATGAAACAAGAAGGGTAAAGGGGATAAGAAGGATAATAACAATGTTGGCGAGGGAAACACAAAGAAGAGAAATTGGAAGTATCCATGTAACATTTGCACGGAAGACCACCCGACTCACCTATGCCCTCAAATTGTGGAGGCCGAGAAGCTACTAGTGAAACAAAAGCATGTTGTGCTAACGAATCCATTTCCACCTAGGAAAAACATGGATCAAGCCTCGACATATTTGAGCGCAGAAGGGGGTAGTCAGGGACAACCCACATCTACTAGTAATACCTCGGTTGCAAATGTTTACATGTTGAAAGGTGACGCTCATATAACGACCAAGACCCGAGATTACGGAATGATGGAATCTGTCAAAATGGGTAAAAAAACCACAAACCCACCAGTTCCTCTCCAGATTAAGAAGACGATGGGCGAAATAATGACATGCATCTCAAAAGGTGTGTTTAAGAAAGATTCTCATAATACGAACATGAGGGCTGCCCAGAACTACTCTATGGTGGAATATTTGTCACAAATCCCTTGCGCGATGTCTGCTTTGGAGGTCCTCTAGAGCTTCCCTTTGCAGAGAAAGGCTCTTTTATCCACCTTGGTATCTACAGAGACTTGTAACCTGGGAGCGATCGTTCTCGATCCAACTGACTTGAAACCTCATCTTCCTTACCACGTTGTGTTTCAAATAGTAGTGGCTTACACCACGAAATATTTTACTTGGAATATCTTCCGCATAGTGGTTGAAGAGGGTGCCTCTAATTGTGTGATGTCATTGGCATGCTGGAAGGCCATTGGCCAACCTATTTTGTCTCCATCACCTATATTTTTTACCGCTTTCAATAGTCATTCGTTCAGACCACATGGAATCATTCCTTATTTCCCCATGCAGTTAGGAGGGAAGACCGTGTGCATTGAAGTTGAAGTGTTCAATGCACCTCTCGACTACAACCTCTTTTTAGGAAGGAGTTGGACCTATGAAATGCATTCAGTGGTTGCCATATTTTTTTAGGTCTTGTTGTTTCCACACGAGGGATGAATTGTAACCATTGAACAATTGTCCTTCTCCTGTCCTGACCCTTCATCGGAGGCATCCATGGTCCTGATGATTGCTAACCCTCATCCCGACACCTTCAATGTAGGGGTTGGTTTGTGTCCATCATTGATGGCTACTTTTGATTACCTGTCTCCTTCTGCGGTGTCAAGCTTATATTGGCTACCCCCGACCAACCTAGGGCTGAAATTTTTCAAATGTCGTTGTTCTGAATGACTTACTTTCACGATCCGTGGAATCTTCCTTCCCCATCGACCTTAATGGAAGGGACATGGAATCCTGTCATGTCCATGCCCTTTTCCATGGAATAAGTTGTGTACAACATTTTCCAACAAGCTTCAACTGACCTTGATCCAACTCCCACACAGAAGTTAGATCCAGTTCTCGAGCCTATTTGGGCTCAAGGTTCCCTTGCCATTACAGATTCTTTATACCTGGTCCTGCCCTCAAATGAGGTGATTCTTGAGGCATTTACTGGTCTAGAAATACCCTAGGATTATCTCCATCAGAGATCTAATTTCCTCCCGGAGTTAAGAATAATACAGGCAGGTGAATGTTTTTTTACTATGACTCAAGATAGGTATTGTCCTATTAATCCTCTGGAAATGCATGCAGTTTACGCCAAGGGTAATGCCAGTTTCTGTTGAAGGAAAATCTCCCTGCGGATAGGTAGATCTCCTCTTGAGAGATAGCCTCTTAACTCTTAAGACAAAAGACGCTTAACGTGCACACTGACTTCCTTTCAGATCTATACAAACTAATGCATGAGGAGGAAGGAGAAAAGAAGTACCTTTTATCGACGTTTGTCCCTGCATGCTCCGAGTTGAGCTCCAATCTTTAGCTCCTCGATGAGCCCTGTAGAAAAACAATAGTACAACCACTTCCTACTCTATTAATATTATCTTGAAATAGATCTATCTATCCGAGACAAGTTCATGTGAGATTAAACACAAACTAGAAAGAAACAGGCCAAGCGTGTTATATTGATGAGAACAATGACAGAAGTATCTTACAACCATAGATGCGAATGCGATAGCTTCGTCAAGTCCCCTTCGTCTAACCCTTGCTCAAAGGATCCACGATTCGGATGACAACAACTTCACTGATTACTTTCCTCTAGTTCATTGTATGTTTCCTATGAGATCATAGGTTTCATGCTTCCAATTCTTCCCCCCCTTTCCACCATGATAGAGCCTATTTATATAGGTTTAGAGAGGTTTAACCTCTTGAGGTATATTTAGGGTAAGTTGAGGATTTCCCTCCTTAAGCCAGGGATCTTCTCCTAAGATCATGGCTGAACCAGGAATTTGAATGCAACTTCCTTCCAAGATTGAAAGATCTTCCCCTTATTCTCCTCAACAGATCAACTGCTGCCTAGAATAGGCAGCGCTCCCTCAAAAAGGCCATCAGAGCACTATAGCACTCCCTAGTAGGCTTTAGGGGGTGCCAACTCTCTAAATATATATAGCGCTCCTTCAGAAGGGTTGTTTGGTGTTATAACGCTCCCTAGCACCTTATAGGGGAGCGCCAACGCTAATAAGGGTGATATAGGGGAGTTCTCTCTTCTAAAACCTTAGATTGAAAGCTTCTTTCAGGTGGCAAGAGATACTTGTCTTCAGTTAACCATATCTCTTCCTTCAAATCAAGTGTTTGAGGCATTTTAAGTGTCTCCTTAGTGTCTTCATCATGGCAGTATGCTTTGCTTGACACTTGCGACACTTGTGTGCAACATGCAACACTTGCAACACTTGTGAGAAACATGTGACACTTATCAAAGCGAGTAATGTTGATGTGTAACAGATTTCCCCCCAAAGAATGAAGTTAGAAGATGAGAACTGATAACTGAAATGCTTTATAGACTTTCAAGCAAGGGTATAGACGTAGAGACCCTGACAAAAGCTGCACACAAACATCCAACAAATATTATGACATGTTTCAAACCCAAGGCAGACATACCTATGCTTGGGTGATCAAGACTTGCAAGATATGGCCACCATAAAATACACTGCGGATCCATAATTGTATTGATAAAAAGGTATAGCCACCAAGGATACAATGTGGATCTATACTCTGATTACCTGAACTGATCGCAGCCACGAAGAATACATAGTGGATCTACAAGATGATAATACATAGCAACGCCCAATACAAAGTGGATCTATGTAACAGTATATGTGTCATTGTTCAAGAGAAACTCCTTCACAACTTGGGCAAAGCATATATCAAAGTGATCACTCAAACCAGGGTCTTCTTACCGATCCCGATGTAGTACAAATCTGACTACGTGAATAGATGTTCTGATGTTGAACATGGTAGAAACCACTTGATTACCAGTCGATGATGTAAACCATCAACAAGCGCGAGGGAGATCACTATTAATGTCAATGATTCCCAAGGTACCCTAGTACATTCCAATGAATGTGAATGGATGGGTTGGAGTTGAACATCCATGGAATCATTCGATCAGAGGTCAATGATGTAAACCCACTGTCGAATGTGAGGAGGCATGCCATTGAGGCATGCAGGTCCCAAAGTACTAACTGGTTTCTAAGGCTAGTTCCTGGATAATGTGTTGAAGTCGACAGGAATAGACTCGTCGAAGGAAGTCCTTAATGTATCCCCCATCAACGACATGAAACGAACATAGAGATGTAATTGGTAGATCAAATGAACATGGACTGACATGGGTATTGAGACAAGATATTTGTGATGGCTGACTCTCGAGGCAGATACATCCCTTGAACATTGAGGCACGACAGCAGAAACATGACATGGACCAAAACTTTATGATGCAATGGATGCTATGAATTACGTCAGGTGACCCAGAGGAGTACCTCTTTTTAATTTAACGAGCTCGAGGAGGGTAACACATGCTCGATATAACTCACCTTTAGTAAGTTCCTCTTCAATTGTTTAATGAAGTGGAAGAAGTAAGGGTTCGGTCTCGTACGGGCCTGTCGATGTTCATTTTAGCGAGTCCAAAGACAGAAAACTTGAAGGTTTTTCATGATTATAGAGTCTGGAAAAACACTTAAAAGAGAAATCTCTCAGTTCCTTTTTTGTACGGTTAGTCTCACGAGGCCGAAAAAGAGATAAAATACCACTCAAAAGATGCCCTTTCGAACCTTTTTAACGAGTGTGAAAGAAAGCAAGATCACTCGACGATCTTTTCATATTTAGAGAGTTTGAAAAGATTTTAAAGATGACTCAAGGGGGTTCCTTTTTCGTGTGTCCATACGGGTCCAAAAAAGAGATAAAAGTCTACCCGGTGCGTTCTCATATTTTCGAGCTTGAAAACGAACTAAGACTATGCTCATGGATGTGACAAGGTAAACAAACGATCATAACTGCTTCGAAACCTGTAGTGTCGAAACTGCAATCCAGAGGTTTAGTGAAGCCATTGTATTGTCAAAGAAACCCACAAATAACTATACCTTATAAAAAATGGAAATTTATAAATAGTAATACAAGAAAAATCTTCATTTACCATTTCATTTTGCATAAGAATTTGTAGCAGTGGAGATTCTCATTTTGGAGGTGGATCTTGTTTTGCTTGATACCGGAGCTACGGTTGACCGTTTCTCTTTCCGTTTGGACCAGGTAGATCTTCATCTCCCCTTCTTTCAATTACATGGTTCAATATTCATTTTCATAGCAACATTTAAATTAAAAAACGAATCCCTAGGTCATTCCAAAAAAGATCAAATCGGCCTCTAATCAAAACGGTGGGAAAAAGACATGTGTTTGCAAAAACGTTTTTAGAAGTTGATAGCATAGATGCCAACGCCTTGACACTTGAGTATATGGGTCGTTTTTGTCAAAGAATCCATAAAAAACTCAAAAATATGCCCACACAGCCATTATGAAAATTATTTTCATTTTAAAACATGTTATTGTTGCGTGATGATTATTGAGTGATAAAAAGAGGGCGTGGTCCCTTTTGAACAGTGTGGGCATTAGATTTCAAGTTTTTAAATTGCTTAAGAAATTGCCGAAAAATCGAATAATGAAATTCTTTGTTCTATTTTATTTGTAGGTGATTTCAGCAACGACCATGATTGAGGGGAAATAACAAGAGCATGAGCTTGATGATTTGTCTTCTTTATGGAGACCTCGCACGTGGGCCACATTGAGAGCTTGTGGCCTTCTAAAATTCTTCAAATTGCAAAAGATGAAGAAATAGATTCTTCTGCTTGAGCACATAATCAGCTTGTGGGATGTCGTAGAGAAAGGGTTTCGGATCAGAACACAGCTTCTAACCATCGAGTTGGAAGATGTATATTTATTGACTGGCCTCTCGAAAAGAGGGGTTCCTATAGCTTTTTCCGGACAGAGGGCGCTTCGTGAGCAAGTGGGCGTGTATCTGGCACGTCATTGTGTCCCAGGAGAAAGACTGGTAGGGGGTAGAATCCAAATCAAGGATATCAGAGAGTTACCCCTTCGATCTATTTTGTTCTCCATCACGAGTGTGACAAGAAGCAATAGCGTGCATCTGGTGTCAAGATCACAGGTAGCTTATGGCGTACAATGTTTGGAGCCAACACTGTTTAACTGGAGCACAGGGTTTCTTCGGAATGTGAAGGAACATGTTTCGCGGTGTAGGATGGGGCATAAACAGTTCGGATATGGTTCGTTCTTGGTCTCAATCTTCTTAGAGTGCATCCCCCAAATGCAGCCGCAGATAGCATTGGCAGTACGACCAGTGGGAGAACCACGGATGGAACGATGGACTAGTCTGTCTCTGAGACTAGTGGCAGAGTCAGAGTTCCGTTTCACCGGTGACTTCTTCTCTTGGTTGAGACGCCAGTATCTTTGGATAGAATACTTCCCATATGACGAGGTGGAATTTCGTGGGAACATGGATTTGATTCTACCTGCGGGGGAAGATTGGGATGCGTCAGGTGAGAGACTAAGCAACACTTTGTCTAGTTTTTGTTTTAAATTTTTTTAACGTATATATATTTTTTGGGTACGTAGAAGAGTTTTTAATGGATGTATTGTTTTCAAAATGCATACAAGGGAGCAGTGCGCCCAACTGAGATACCAATACCAGGACGTCGCGGGGGTGCTCTGGTTGTAGTAGATTCGGGGGCACCAGTGATAGGTCTTTGGGAGGTTGAAAGAAACCCTCAAGGCCTCACGATGGGCATTCCTCCTTTACGGAGGAGAGAAGTGCCTTTACATCTACATAGGAACACTGTGGGAGTGCCAGAGAATGTTAATTCTCTACTGCGACGCGTAGTGTGCGCAGTGATATGTTACTCTCAGCAACATGCAGTGCAGGGAGATTAGAGTCTCTCTGGTGATTGTATATTTTGCATGTCTTGTCAAACGATGTTATATGGGTGTAAAGACCCAAAATTTTTCTCTTCCAAATACTTTTTTGATGTAATCAAAACATTTTCAGTCACGCTATGTATATATATACAGTTCCGAGTTTTTACAGTGCCAAAACATTTATACATGATGATGCCTTTAATGTGATCTGTTTTAATTTACATGTGATGTACAATTTGTTTTCCTTCATGAAATCTTATCTATGGGAGAGATATCGATCCATGATGTAATTAGCTAACAAATCTGAAACATTGTTGAGTTCTCGTGGAATATGTCTGTATTCGATATAATCAAATATTCGTTCAAGACAACGAACTTGTAGGTGGAGACGCAGCAGGATAGGATTACGAATAGCGTAGACACAATTGAGTTGATAGACCATGAGTTGGGAGTCTAGGTTAACAATGATACGAGAGATACCTAGGGAGGAGGCTTGGGTCAAGAGTCTGATGACAGCATGATATTCTGCCATGTTATTAGTCGTTGGTCCTAAGCAAATACCTCCTGAACTCACCACCTCATCAAATTGGTAAATGACCCATGCAGCTGAAGCAATGTTCCGGGCGTGTCGACTAGCGCCATCCACAAACTTGACAAAGATAGGAAAGGAAGACGTCATTTGCGCATGAAAACACAAGGCACAGTTATGAGTGGCAAAGGCAAAGACTCGAGCACGTGAAAGAAACAGACACACCAAACTAAAATACAATAATGTACAACGTACACATGCTAGGTGATCTAGGTATAATACTTTTTAAGGTAAAGACCGTTCTGGGGATCCCCTAGGGAAATTTCATCATAATCGACTAACTCGTAGGCGCCTCTGTGTAGAACACATTTCACAATGTAAGGGCCATGCCACAGAGGTTCTAACTTACCTGTCCCTAGTTTTTCATGAGCCTGGTCATAGACGAGGACTAAGTCTCCTTCTGCAAAAGTCTGAGGATGGACGGATTTGTCGTATTGATTTTTTATCTATTTCTGATGTGCCTTTTTAACGAGAGCGGCATCACAACGTGTTTCATCTATTTTGGTCAGATATAAGAAACGTTCTTCTTCAGCAGAAGTATGGGGTAGGAGTTCTACTTTAAGTTTCAGATATGGGATCTCACACTCGATTGGTAAAACGGCTTCGATGCCATACACTAACTGGAAAGGAGTGAACCCAGTTGTGGTTTTCATGGAAGTACGATAAGCCCAGAGAGAGTAGAAAATTTGTAGATGCCAGGATGTCTTATTTTCCCCTACCATGCATTGAATCATGGTTTTGACCTTGTTGATGGCTTCAACTTGTCCATTGGCCTGAGGATAGTATGGGGATGAGTTTTCATGGCGAAAACCCAACTTGGCATGCAATTCACTCATCATCTAGTTCTGAAAGTGTGCACCGTGATCAGTGACAATGGCGCGTGGTACACCAAAACGAGTTATGATGTGGTTAAAAACAAATAGAGATGCACTATGACCATCGTTCAGAAAGCTAGGCATAGCCTCAGCCCATTTGGTAAAGTAGTCGATGACGACGATTATATAACCGTGCCCCTCGACTGAGGTAGGCTTGCATTGCATAAAATCAATACCCCATTTGGAAAAGGGGCTGATGACAATGATGGGGTGCAGTGTAGTAGGGTGGGTTCGTGCCTTGTTGTTGAAAACTTAGCAAGGTGGGCATTTTTTGACTGCCTCAATACAATCTTTGAAAATCGAGGGCCAAAAATAGCCGGCACGTAGAATTTTTTGGGTTGTGGCCATCCTAGAATGGTGACCGCCACAGGATCCAAGGTGAAAATCGTTCAGAATGCGTTCAGCCTCTGCATGAATTAAACATCGTCGAAGGATAGTATCAATACCACGACGATACAAGGTGTCGCCGACGATAAGATAACAACGAGAATGGTGGCGAATACGTCGACACTCTTCACAGGAAGTGTTAGGCTAAAAGCGTTGGGTTTGGAGATAAAGGAGGATGTCTCCATACCAAGGATCAGTGGTGTTGATGAGGAAAAGAGTTTTTTCAGGGAGAGAATCTCTAGGTTCGATATCTTCATCAGCATGGGGGAGGTCGCAGATGAGCTCCGCAAACACCAGGGACTTTTTGTCTTTGGACTTCGCAAATTCAAGATCGAATTCCTGAAGGATGACAATCCATTTAGAGTATTTTCCCCCGAGCACTTGACGTGTCAAGATGTGGTACATGGGGTTTGAGTCCGCAATCACCATGGTGGTGCATAGTAAGATGTAATGGTGAAATATCTGGACATCGATGATGGTCGCCAGAGCCAGTTTCTCTACATGTGAATATCAGAGTTCGGGTCCAGATAGACTCTTGCTCAGGTAATAGATCACATGTTCCTCACCATTGGGGTCCTCTTGAACTAACACCATTGCAATAGTGGAAGTGGAGGAAGCTAAGTAAAGGATCTAGTCCTTTGTATACTCTGGAGGATGCAACAAAGGTGCGTGGGTCAAGGCATGCTTGAGAGCATCAAATGATCGTTGAGTGATGTCATCCCAGATGAAAGGGGTGTTTTTCTACAACAACCGCATGAATCCTTTAGTTATCTCAACGTAGTTACAAATGAAACGGCAAAGGAATTTTTCTTTTCCTTGCAAAATTTGGAGTTGAGTCAAACTAGTAGGTGGGGGTAAGGCTAGAATAGCCTTAATATTTAAGGGATCCACCCGAATGCCATCTTTAGAGACAACAAAACTGAGGAGTCAACCGAATTTGACAGCAAAAATACAATTATGTGGGTTCAAGCGGATACGGTAAAACCGACATCGAAGAAAAATAGCCCGTAAGTGATCAACATGATCTAATCGATTGGATGAGTGGGCAGGTAAGTCGTCGAGGTAAGGTTCTTCAATATGCTTGATATCATGGAAAGCATACGACATGGCCCGCTGGAAAGTAGCACCAAAATTTTTGAGACCAAAAGGTAGATTTCGATAGGCGAAAGTTCCTCATGGGCAGATAAAGCTCATCTTATGTTGATCAGCAGGTAAAATTTCAATCTAGTTATACCCGGAGAAGCCATCCATGAAAGAGAAGATTATGCTCCCAGCATAATTATCAATGATTTGGTCGATGAAGGGCGTAGGGTAGTTGTCCTTTGGACAATCTTTATTGAGATCCCGATAGTCAACACATACACGGATGGTTCCTTGTTTTTTGGAAACCAGAACAATGTTGGAGACCCATTATGTCAAAGGGACAGGATAGATAAAGCTAGATTTTAAAAGTTTCTCAACTTCTGCCTTTATAGCTGCGATTTTCTTGGGATGAACCAGGAGGAGTTTCTGTCGAACAGGTTTCGCACCTGGGTACGTCTTGATTTCATGCACGACAATCGAGGGGTCGATTCCTGGCATTTCTTCGTAGCTCCAAGCGAAGGCATCGCATAATTCTTTAAACAGAGTGGTGTAAGAGACCACTTCTTCGGGTGTGCAATTAGCACCAAGGTTAATGTTTTCCACAATGCCTTCTTTGATTAAAATATCGATAACGATCGTAGTAGAGATATTACCCATATTCCCCTCAGAAAGAGTATTTTGTGTGAGGATGGGAGATTGCGGAGAATTGGTAACATCAGGAGGGAAGACAGAGTGTATGTCTTTGTGGATTTCTTCCAGAGGCACAAGAAAAGAGGATCAATGATGGTTATCATCCCAAGGTATGTCATTGATACTAATCATTTCCATTATAGATTAGTCAGAAGGAAAAATGTGGGAAATGTAGTCGATTGCGGACGATAGGGAATCCAACCATGACGGCATCGAGTAGGCATCGAGTGCCAATAAATGGGGGTTGTTCAGGGAGGGAGAGGTAGATTGAATAGCCACATATGCGGCCTCAGATAGGTTAAGTGGCATGGTGTCACCGAGCACATCGAATTCCATAGGACTAGGTACAATCCAAGGGTCAGATGATTCCAAAGATTGATAAGCCATAGTCGAAATCATATTGACGGTGGAAATATGATGTGTGATGGGTGGAAGTGGTGTAGGGAAGGTACCCATAAGGCTAGAATATTTCAACAAGCCAACACCAATGCTTTCATACGTGACTTGGTGGTCTCCCAAAAAAGGAATGTTGTTGGTGACAGGGGCACAAGCGTCGGGTGTACAAAAATCTAGTTGATCGATAGTGACAATTTTTCCTTGATGGGGGAATTGTACACATCGAAACACCGATGACGAGAAGGTAGTCATAGCGTATAACCAACTTCTTCCGAGTAGTAGGTTGTAATCAAGGGGGGGCATCGACCACCTCGACATGAACAGTAACAGTTTTTCCGCCCAACTGAATGGCTAAGGATTGTAACAGACTGTGAGGATGAAAACCTCACCCATCGAAAGCCTGTAACATCGTAGGGGATTTATTAAGGGCAGGTGATTTTAAGCCTTTCCAACAAGCTAAATACATGACGCGAGTAGAGGCTCCTTCATCCAAGATAATTCGGTGGATTTGTTGATTGTGAACAACAACATCGATCTGAAAAGCTAGTTGGTGGGAGAGTCGAGGTTGGTGATCATCCAGATTAAATGTGAGGTTATTATATGACTTAGGATCGAAAGCGCCGATGGCAGATAAGAGTGTTCTACGTTGGCTGGGACAGTGTTGTAGAAATTCTAAAGCAGACATATCACATGGTTCTTGAGCCAAAGCTTCAACAATGTTTTAGTTTTGGGCAGCCCGTGAACTAGGATTAAAGGTAGATTTATGGATAGTTCTCTTAGGAGGGTGTAAGATGGAGTCAAACGAAGGTTTCTCAATCTGGAGTGGCCCGGACGGAGGTCTAGTAGATGGAGGACTAACGAAACATGGTAATGGGTCTGGTAAGGAACCGTTAGTGGGCTTCGGCTTATCAGGTCTAATCAGTGTGTCATATGTCATAGTGCGAGTGATCAGATTAATCCCGTTAAACATGTAAATGTGGGCACTTGTCAAGGCCTCATCATGGGATTGGTTGGAACTGCCCCCTGGAGTGGGGGTTTGAGCAACCAAATATTGTTGTTGTGGAAAAGGATGGGTAAGCACAACAAGTTGTGAATTTCCCTTAAAAATCTTGGCCACTTCATCGCAAGGTGGACAGTCTCGAGTGTAGTGATCATCGCCACAAATGAGACATGGGAATTTCGGTTTCCGTTGTGGTTGTTTTCCGACAGCCGGGGTTTGAGGTTGATTTTTTGGTTATTCATTGTTGTTGTTTTTCTTTGGTTTATTTCTTTCTTTCTTCTTGCCTCGAGGTTGTTGTGAAGGGGTCGATTGGACCGTATTCACCTCAAATACCTGATTTTGAGGGGAGGTAGAAGAGGGTGCAGTCAAACTAGGAGAAGACGTCGAAGCGGACCATTGGGTTGTTCCAGTCGACTAGGAAGTAGATTGGGTTTTGACGGAGCCAATAACTCCATCCGCATGCGAGGTAGATGATGGTTTGGATGGATCATTAGTGGCATGGGTAGAATTTGGTATCAACTCGTATAGAGTACCAGATTGTGAATAAACCAAATCTAAGTATTGAGCTCGAGCAATAGATTCTTCCTCGGTGACTACACCACCCATAGCAACATCACAAGCGATCTGGGGTAACAGTGATTTGGTGAACCATTCCGCTAATAATTGGTCAGGAATGACTGCTTTGATTAACCTTCGTCATCGTCTCCATTCATGAATATGATTAGAGATATGTACGGAGGTTGTCTGGCGAAGGGAGGTCAATAGTTCAGTACCCATCTCGTATCGAATGGGTAGTTGGAAGTGTGTGAGGAAGGACATGGTGAGGGAGTTGAAATCGTGAAAAGAAGCACGTGGTAGTTCAATATACCACTTTGCTACAGAACCCGTAAGCGTTCGTTGGAAAAGACGCAAACGTATAGAATCATCCATGAGGGAGTTGGATGAACACCACAAATGGAAAGTCATCACGTGGTTGTTTGGGTCTTCTCCAGACTTTTCGTCGAATTTTGGAATATCGGAAGGAAGTTTAGCTGGGATAGCTAGCCAAACCGGAGAATGAAAAATAGGATCATTCATTAACTGAGACAAGTTTGGGAGGTCCAGAGTCGCTAGGAAAGGTAGTTTTCAGTTAACCTATGGGTAATACTGGTGTGGAATAGGAACACCAGTAGGACCATACACTGGGTTAGGTGGATAATTGTAACTAGTGGGTCCTCTTGTATAAGGTTGGTGTTGACCAGGGTACACAATATTTGAAGGAGTTCGAGAAACATGTGCGAGCAGGGGATAACCATATGGGTTTTGAGGATTATAAGACGGATTTTGTGTTTGTCCATAAGGAGGATATAGATGAGTCCCTTGAGGGGGAAGAGGTTGTTGTGGAGATTGAGGATTGTGTCCCCCCGAAAACTGTGGGTTTCCTGGGAAAGGGATGTTCCATGAATTGGGTGTGGTAGACACATTTTGTCCATATGGTTGATGGTAGGCTCCGAATTGAGGTTTCCCCCCAGCATGAGGGTGCCCTCCAAATGGAAGTTGTCCTCTTGTGGGAGGATGCCCCCCATCTTGAGGTGGAGTTCCCGGAATTTGAGAACCAGACATAAATGATTGATCGGTGCTTCTTAACGGGTTAAAGCTACCAATACCGGTCCCTCCGGGTTGTTGTATAGGTATAGAACTTCCAGTCATAACTTGGGTAGTAGTGACAGCGGAAGAATTTAGTGCTCTGTACCCAAAAGGGAGTGATGATGAAGGTATAGGTGTTATTGGTGTGCCAATTGCAGCTTGGCTAACCACCACATTACCGGCGGGAATAGTCGGAACGTGAGGGACCATTGTAGAGTGAGCCATCTAGAGAGAAAAAGTGGACCTTGGGCCAACAGACGATGTGTTCAGATCAACGGATGGTGTAGCTGAAAAAATGGTAGTACCGGTAAAATGGTTTAAGGATACGGTGTAGGTGATAGGCGCGTCAGCACCTATTCATGTTCCATAAAGATCCCACACCATGCGTGGTGGACTTCGAACAATGTCTGTGGTCCAAAAAGGGTCATCGACTAGAGGGTTTGAATGAGACCCAGTCGAAACGTCAGAAGGATTGATGATGACGAATTCACCGGCTGAATTGAGTTGGAGAACATGTCTCTCATATCCCTCCGAAATGCGGAAAGCCTCCGGAGACTCTGAAACAATTCGAAAATTCTCTAAAGAGGTGGGAACTTCTTCTTGGGAGGTTATAGTGTCGTGAACCTCGCTCTGTTGAGGAGATTCCTCCATAGAATGAGGGGGTAAAGGGGTATTATCTTCCATATTTTATGGAGGAGGTCCCTGTAGCCTCCGCGAACGGTGTGGAGGGTCGATGTTGGCGAAAAAGAGTCGGCAAAAAAAAAATCTATGGCCATCTATCGAAAAGAAGCAGCATACGTGAATAGAATCTAGGAATCACAACCAAGCAAACAAAACCTTCTCTCGATGACCATACTAGTTTGTGATGAAATCCAACGTCATCTGATCAAGTCAAGAAGGGGCGAGGATATGGTGGAATAGTTACAATGGTGACCTGCTTAACGGACTTTCACCTTGGTGCAAGCTTCCATGCAGTAATTTTGGATTTACCCTCCAAGGATCCCAAGTGAGTTTGACCAATGTCTGCTCCAGGTATAGTGATACTTCCCTTCACTGTCACCTTGTGTAAGACCCTAAATATTATGGCCGCTAAGGTTACCAATTCGCAGTCAGCCCCTGGGCGGGTACAGTCAATAGTCCAGTCTGAACGTACGGGCAGGGTATCTAGCCCAAAATCAACTTGAAAGGCTTCCACTCAACATTGTGGGTATACCTTTAAGTGATCCCCATAATACGATCTAACTACTACAATCAGTCAAACCATGGAGGGATATTCTATGTAGATTTCCCAAGTGCGACCTCATGCGTAACCCCTGTGTGAGAGGGGGATCCCAGGAAGACTTATACGACAATTGGATTTGACTCTCCCTAGCTCTGGATGCTAATTTTTGTTTTGGAAACTTTGGAGAGTTATGCTCACAGCCTAATCCAAAGTACTAATCCTAGTCTACTATTGGTGGAGGATCCTAGAAAATAAAATGTTCTAGATAGTTTTTAATTAGCGTTCATTTTATAGTTGTTCTTTACTCAAAAGGGGTGTATGGAAGTGAAATGGATAGAATGACGACTCAATCCCCAAAAAATGCATCAAATATGATAAGCAATCATTTATTTTCGATGAATATCTATTTAAAGGAGAGAGAGAGAGTTATTTTCACTAACAAACACTAAGAAGGAATGTCCTCAAACAAATTTTCTTCAATCAAATCCGATGTGGTGGTAAAACTTTTTGGAAATGTCTTCTAATATGCAAATCAATCATGAAGATGTCTCTTTATTGTTTGTATGTGAATAATGATTAATTCAAAACAACACTTCTCCTGCCAATTATCCTTTTGGATCAAGGAAACTCAGACAAACATAAGCAGGTTTCGTACAAACAATACACCCTCTTGTTGTGATAAAAAACAAGAAGCAAAAGAAAAGAAAACAAAAAAAATTAGGAATTTCACACAAAAAGGAGATGTTGAAGAACAATGACCTCAAAAAAAACCAAATGAAGAGATTCGTAGAATTTTGATGTCCTTCACCAGAGTTTCTTGCTCAGTCAAAAAGGAGAGAAAAACAGTGCATTGGTTTCAAACTCCCAACAGCAGAAAAAATAAAAAATGATGAAGAAGGCTACAAAATCTAAACAACAAGGTATTTGTTCCTTAGAAGGAAGGACGTCAAAGTTGAATGGAAAGAAGAATTGACTCACAGAGAGGCTTAGCAAGTGAAACACAAAGACTGGACCCTGAAAAAAGCAATTCTGGAGAAGTTTTTTTCCAAAAGAGGGTTGGCGCTCTGGTGTAAGGGGCACCAAGCATTATAGCGCTCTATCTAACACATCCGGGGAGCGTTGGTTCTCTGTTAACACAACCACAGGGGAGACAGGATTGAAAAGCTCATGAAAATGTCTAAAAATCCAAAATTTCAGTCTAATTTTGGCAATCAAGCTGAGAGTGATGGGGTGAGGAGTCAATCAGTACATGAAATCAATGAAAATGGGTGAACCAGGTTTGAAAACAATCAAAGGGTGAGAAAAGGTCTATGAGTAAAAATCAAAACCCAAATTTTCAATTCGATCTACTCCCCAATGGAGTCGCCAGTTTCAGGAGTCACATATGAAAGCATTGGTGTTGGCTTGTTGAAATATTCTAGCCTTATGGGTACCTTCCCTACACCACTTCCACCCACCACACATCATATTTCCACCGTCAATATGATTTCGACTATGGATTATCAATCTTTGGAATCATCTGACCCTTGGATTGTACCTAGTCCTATGGAATTCGATGTGCTCAGTGACACCATGCCACTTAGCCCAGTCGAGGTCTCATATGTCGCTATTCAATCTGCCTCCCCCTCCCCGGACAACCCCCATTTATTGGCACCCGATCCCTACTCGATGTCTTCATGGTTGGATTCCCTATCGTCTGCAATCGAATACATTTCCCACATTTTTCCTTCTGACGAATCTATAATGGAAATGCTTAGTATCGACGATGTACCTTGGGATGATAACCATCATCGATCCTCTTTTCTTCCGCCTCTGGAAGAAATCCACAAATACATACACTCTGTCTTCCCTCCTGATGTTACCAATTCTTCGCAATCTCCCATCCTCACACAAAATACTCTTTCTGAGGGGAATATGGGTAATATCTCTACTACGATCGTTATCGATATTTCGATCAAAGAAGGTTTTGTGGAAAACATTAACCTCGGTGCTAATTGCACACCCGAAGAAGTGGTCTCTTACACCGCTCTGTTTAAACAATTCCACGATGTCTTTGCTTGGAGCTACGAAGAAATGCCAGGAATCAACCCCTCGATCGTCGTGCATGAAATCAAGACGTACCTAGGTGCGAAACCTGTTCGACAGAAACTCAGCCCGGTTCATCCCAAGAAAATCGCAGCTATAAAGGTAGAAGTTGAGAAACTCTTAAAATCTGGCTTTATCTATCCTGTCCCTTTGACAGAATGGGTCTCCAACCTTGTTCCGGTTGCCAAAAAACAAGGAACTATCCGTGTCTGTGTTGACTATCGGGATCTCAATAAAGCCTGTCCAAAGGACAACTACACTATGCCCTTCATCGACCAAATCATTGATAATTGTGCTGGGAGCGTAATCTTCTCTTTCATGGATGGCTTCTCCGGGTATAACCAGATTAAAATTTTACCTGCTGATCAACATAAGACGACCTTTATCTGCCCATGGGAAACTTTCACCTATCGAAAGCTACCTTTTGGTCTCAAAAATGCTGGTGTTACTTTCCAGCGAGCCATTTCGTACACTTTCCACAACATGAAGCATATTGCAGAACCTTACCTCAACGACTTACCTACCCACTCATCCAATCGATCAAATCACATTGATCACTTAAGGGCTATTTTTCTTCGATGTCAGTTTTACCGTATCCGCTTGAACCCACATATGTGTATTTTCGCTGTCGAATCTGGTCGACTCCTCGGTTTTGTTGTCTCTAAAGATGGGATTCGGGTGTATCCCTTAAAGATTAAGGCTATTCTAGCCTTACCCCCACCTACTAGTTTGACTCAACTCCAAAGTTTGCAAGGAAAAACAAACTTCCTTCGTCGTTTCATTTGTAACTACGCTGAGATAACTAAAGGATTCATGTGATTGTTGCAGAAAACACCCCTTTCATCTGGGATGATATCACTCAACGATCATTTGATGCTCTCAAGCATGCCTTGACCCACGCACCTTTGTTGCATGCTCCAGAGTATACAAAGGACTACATCCTTTACTTAGCTGCCTCCACTTCCACTATTGCAATGGTGTTAGTTCAAGAGGACCCCAACGGTGAGGAACATGTGATATATTACCTGAGTAAGAGTCTATCTGGACTCGAACTCCGATATTCACATGTAGAGAAACTGGCTCTGGCGGCCATCATCGTTGTCTAGAGATTTTGCCATTACATCTTACTACGCACCACCACGGTGATTATGGACTCAAACCCCATGTACCACGTCTTGACACGTCAAGTGCTCGGGGGAAAATACTCTAAATGGATCGTCATCCTTCAGGAATTCGATCTTGAATTTGCGAAGTCCAAAGCCCAAAAGTCCTTCGTGTTTGCAGAGCTCATCTGCGACCTCCCCCATGTTGATGAAGATATTGAACCTAGAGATTCTCTCCCTGACAAAACTCTTTTCCTCGTCAACACCATTGATCCTTGGTATGGAAACATCCTCCTTTATCTCCAAACCCAACGCTTTCAGCCTAACACTTCACGTGAAGAGCGTCGATGTATTCGCCACTATTCTCGTCATTATCTTATCGTCGGTGACACCTTGTATCGTTGTGGTATTGATACTATCCTTCGACGATGTTTAATTCATGCAGAGGCTGAATGCGTTCTGAACGACTGTCACCTTGGAGCCTATGGAGGTCACCTTTCTGGGATGGCCACAGCCCAAAAAATTCTACGTGCCGACTATTTTTGGCCCTCGATTTTCAAAGATTGTATTGAGGCAGTCAAAAAATGCCCACCCTGCCAAGTTTTCAACAACAAGGCACGAACCCACCCTACTACGCTGCACCCCATCATCGCCATCGACCCCTTTGCCAAGTGGGGTATCGATTTTATGCAATGTAATCCTACCTCAACCTGGGGGCACGGTTATATAATCATCGTCGTAAACTACTTTACCAAATGGGTTGAGGCTATGCCTACCTTTCTAAACGATGGTCGTACTGTAGCTCTGTTTTTTTTTAACCACATCATAACTCGTTTTGGTGTACCACGCGCCATTGTCACTGATCAGGGTGCACACTTTAATAACCAGATGATGAGTGAATTTCATGCCAAGTTGGGTTTTCTCCATGAAAACTCATCCCCATACTATCCTCAGACCAATGGACAAGTTGAAGCCATCAACAAGGTCCTCAAAACCATGATTCAACGCATGGTAGGGGAAAATAAGACATCCTGGCATCTACATCTTTTCTTCTCTCTTTGGGCTTATCGTACTTCCATGAAAACCGCAACTGGGTTCACTCCTTTCCAGTTAGTGTATGGCATCAAAGTCGTTTTACCAATCGAGTGTGAGATCCCATCTCTGAAACTTAAAGTAGAACTCCTACCCCATACTTCTGTTGAAGAAGAATGTTTCTTATATCTGACCAAACTGGATGAAACACGTCGTGATGCCTCTCTCGTTAACGAGGCACATCAGAAACAGATAAAAAATCAATACGACAAATTCGTCCATTCTCGGACTTTTGCAGAAGGAGACTTAGTCCTCGTCTATGACCAAGTTCAAGACAAACTAGGGAAAGGTAAGTTAGAACCTTTGTGGCATGGCCCTTACATTGGGAAACGTGTTCTGCATAGAGGCACCTACGAGTTAGTCGATTATGATGGAATTTACCTAGGGGAGCCCCAGAACGGGCTTTACCTTAAAAAGTACTATGCCTAGATCACCTGGCATGTGTACGTTGTACATTATTGTATTTTAGTTTGGTGTGTCTGTTTCTTTGATGTGCTCGAGTCTTTGCCTTTGCCACTCATAATTTTGCCTTATGTTTTCATGCGCAGATGACGTCTTCCTTTCCTATCTTTGTCGGGTTTTCGGATGGCACTAGTCGACACACCCAAAACATTGCTTTGGCCGCATGGGTCATTTACCAATTTGATGAGGTGGTGAGTTCAGGAGGTATTTTCTTAGGAACAGAGACTAATAACATGGTAGAATATCATGCTGTCATCGGACTCTTGACCCAAGCCTCATCCCTAGGTATCTCTCGTATCATTGTTAACCTAGACTCCCAACTCATGGTCTATCAACTCAACCGTATCTACGTTATTCGTAATCCTATCCTGCTACATCTCCACCTATGAGTTCGTCGTCTTGAACAAATATTTGATTATATCGAATACAGACATATTCCACGAGAACTCAACAATGTTTCGGATTCGTTAGCTAATTACATCATGGATCGGTATCTTACCCATAGACAATATTTCATGAAGGAAAACAAATTGTACATCACATGTAAATTAAAACACATCACATTAAAGGCATCATCATGTATAAATGTTTTGGCACTGTGAAAACTCGGAACTGTATATATATATATATATATATATACATAGCGTGACTGAAAATGTTTTGATTACATCAAAAAAATATTTGGAAGAGAAAAATTTTGGGTCTTTACACCCATATAACATCATCTGACAAGTCATGCAAAATATACAATCACCAGAGAGACTCTAATCTCCCTGCACTGCATTGTGCTGAGAGTAACATATCACTGCGCGCACTACGCGTCTAAGTAGAGAATTAACATTCTCTAGCCCTCCCACAGTGTGCCTCTGTAGATGTAAAGGCACTTCTCTCCTCCGTAGAGGAGGAATTCCCATCGTGAGGCCTTGAAGGTTTCTTTCAACCTCCTGAAGACCTATCACTGGTGCCCCCGAATCTACTGCAACCAGAGCACCCCCACGATGTCATGGTATTGGTATCTCATCCGGGCGCACTGCTCCCTTGTTTGCATGTTGAAAACAATACATCCATTAAAAACTCTTCTACGTACCCAAAAAATATATATACGTTAAAAAAACTTAAAACAAAAACTAGACAAAGTGTTGCTTAGTCTCTCACCTAACGCATTCCAATCTTCCCCCGCGGGTAGAATCAAATCCATGCTCCTGTGAAAGTCCACCTCGGTATATGGGAAGTCTTCTATCCAAAGGTACTAGCATCTCAGCCAAGCGAAGAATTCACCAGTGAAATGGAACTCTGACTCTTCCACTAGTCTCGAAGACAAACTAGTCCACCGTTCCATCCGTGGTTCTCCCACTGGTCGTACTACCAATGCTATCTGAGGTTGCATCTGGGGGATGTGCTCTAAGTTGAATGAGACCAAGAATGAACCATATCCGAACTATTTCTACCCCATCCTACACCACGAAACCTGTTCCTTCACATTCCGAAGAAACCCTGCACTCCAGTTAAACAGTGTTGGCTCCAAACATTGTACGCCATAAGCTACCTATGATCTTGACGCCAGATGCACGCTAGTGCTTCCCGTCACACTCGTGATGGAGAACAAAATAGACCGAAGGGGTAACTCTCTGATATCCTTGATTGGGATTCTACCCCCTACCAGTCTTTCTCTTGGGACACAATGACGTGCCAAATACACGCCCACTTGCTCAGGAAGTGCCCTCTGTCCGAAAAAATCTATAGGAACCCCTCTTTTTGAGAGGCCAGTCAAGAAATATGCGTCTTCCAACTCGATGGTTAGAAGTTGTGTTTCGATCTGAAACCCTTGCTCTGCGACATCCCACAAGCTGATTATGTGCTCAAGCAGAAGAATCTCTTTCTTCATCTTTTGCAATTTGAAGAATTTCAAAAGGCCACAAGCTCTCAACGCGACCCGCGTGCGAGGACTCAGCAAAGCAGCCAAATCATTGAGCTCATGCTCTCGTTCTTTCCACTCAATCATGGTCGTTGCCAAAATCAACTACAAACAAAAAAGAACAAAGAATTTCATTATTTGATTTTTCGGCAATTTCTTAAGCAATTTAAAAACTTGAAATCTAATGCCCACACTGTTCAAAAGGGACCACGCCTTCTTTTTATCACTCAATAATCATCACGCAGCAATAAAACGTTTTAAAATGAAAATAATTTTCATAATGGATGCGTGGGCATATTTTTTATTTTTTTATGGATTCTTTGACACAAATGACCCATCTACTCAAGTGTCAAGGCGTTGGCATCTATGCTATCACCTTATAAAAACGTTTTTGCAAACAAATGTCTTTTTCCCACCATTTTGATTAGAGGTTGATTTCATCTTTTTTGGAACGATCTAGGGCTTCCTTTTTTAATTTAAATTTTGCTATGGAAACGAATATTGAACCATGTAATTGAAAGAAGGGGAGATGAATATCTACCTGGTCCAAACGGCAAGAGAAACGGTCAATTGTAGCTCCGGTATCAAGCAAAACAAGATCCACCTCCAAAATGAGAATCTCCACTGCTACAAATTCTTATGCAAAATGAAATGGTAAATGAAGATTTTTCTTGTATTACTATTTATAAATTTCCATTTTTTATAAGGTATAGTTATTTGTGGGTTTCTTTGACAATATAATGGCTTCACTAAACCTCTGGATTGTAGTTTCGACACTACATGTTTCAAATAAGTTCTAATCGTTTGTTTACCTTGTCACATCCATGAGCATAGTCTTAGTTCGTTTTCAAGCTCGAAAATATGAGAACGCACCGGGTAAACTTTTATCTCTTTTTCGGACCCGTATGGACACACGAAAAAGGAACCCCCTAGAGTCATCTTTAAACTCTTTTTAGACTCTCTAAATATGAAAAGATCGTCGAGTGATCTTGCTTCCTTTCACACTTGTTAAAAGGTTCGAAAGGGCGTCTTTCGAGTGGTAGTTTATCTCTTTTTCGGCCTCGTGAGACTAACCGTACGAAAAAGGAACTGAGAGAGTTCTCTTTTAAGTGTTTTTCCAGACTCTATAATCATGAAAAACCTTCGAGTTTTCTGTCTTTGGACTCGCTAAAACGAACATTGATAGGCTCGTACGGGACCGAACCCTTACTTCTTCCAGTTCGTTAAACAAAGGAAGAGGAACTTACCGAAGGTGAGTTATATCGAGCATGTGTTACCCTCCTCGATCTCGTTAAATTAAAAAGAGGTACTCATCTATCTGGATGGGGGAAAATTTGAAAGAAGCAAGCCAAGCAGTCTCTTGAGAACATTACCAAGTAATTCTTAGAGTCGCCCTTGAACACGGAACTTTGTCTTTTGCATGCACTATAATCTGCTGAACCTTTGCACTGAACCAATCCTTTGAGTTTCTTTCACTACTCTGTGTTACCTGACATAAGTCATAGCATCCACTGCATCATAAAGTTTTGGTCCATGTCATGTTTCTGCTATCGTGCCTCAGTGTTCAAGGGAAGTATCTGCCTCGAGAGTCATCCATCACAAATATCTTGTCTCAATACCCATGTCAGTCCATGTTCATTTGATCTACCAATTACATCTCTATGTCTGTTTCGTTTCGTTGATGGGGGATACATTTAGGCCTTCCTTCGACGAGTCTATTCCTGTCGACTTCAACACATTATCTAGGAACTAGCCTTAGAAACCAGTTAGTACTTTGGGACCTGCATGACTCAATGGTAGGCCTCCTCACATTCAACAATGGGTTTACATAATTGACCTCTGATCGAATGATTTCACGGATGTTCGACTCCAGCCCATCCATTCACAATCGTTGCAATGTACTAGGGTACCTTGGGAATCATTGACATTAATGGTGATCTCCCTCGCGCTTGTTAACGGATTACATCATCGACCGGTAATCAAGTGGTTTCTGCCATGTTCGACATCAGAACATCTATTCACATGGTCAGATTCGTACTACATCAGGATCGGTAAGAAGACCCTAGGTTGAGTGATCACTTTGATATATGCTTTGACCAAGTTGCAAAGGCGTTTCTCTTGAACAATGACACATATACTGTTACATAGATCCACTTTGTATTGGTCATGGCTATGTCTTATCATCTCGTAGATCCACTGTGTATTCTTCGTGGCTGCGATCAGTTCAAGTCATTAGAGTATAGATCCACACTATATCCTCGGTGGCTATACCTTTTTATCAATACAAGTATGGATCCGCAGTGTATTTTATGGCGGCCATATCTTGCAATTCTTGATCACCCAAGGATAGGTATGTCTGCCTTGGGTTTGAAAGATGTCATAATATTTGTTGGATGTTTGTGTGCAGCTTCTGTCAGGTTCTCTGCGTCTATACCCTTGCTTGAAAGTCTACAAAGCATTTCAGTTATCAGTTCTCATCTTCTAACTTCATGCTTTGGGGGAAAATCTATTACACATCAACATTACTCGCTTTGATAAGTGTCGCATGTTTCTCACAAGTGTCGCAAGTGTCGCATGTTGCTCACAAGTGTCACAAGTTTCAAGCAAAGCATACTGTCATGATGACGACACTAAGGATACACTTAAAATTCCTCAAACAGTTGATTTGAAGGAAGAGGGATGGTTAACTAAAGACAAGTATCTCTTGCCACCTGAAAGAAGCTTTCAATCTAAGGTTTTGGAAGAGAGCGCTCCCCTATATCACCCTTAGGAGCGTTGGCACTCCCCTATAAGGTGCTAGGGAGTGTTATAACACCAAACAACCCTTATGAATGAGCGCTATAGATTTTTAGAGTGTTGGTGCCCCCCAAAATCCTACTAGGGAGCGTTATAGTGCTCTGATGGCCTTTTTGAGGGAGCGCTGCATATTCTGGGTAGAAGTTGATCTATTGAGGAGAATAAGGGGAAGATCTTTCAATCTTGGAAGGCAGTTTCATTCGAATTCCTGGTTCAGCCATGATCTTAGGAGAATATCCCTGGCTTAAGGAGGGAAATCCTCAACTTACCCTAAAGATACCTCAAGAGGTTAAGCCTCTCTAAACCTATATAAACAAGCTCTATCATGGTGGAAAGGGGGGGAAGAATTGGAAGCATGAAACCTATGATCTCATAGGAAACATACAGTGAACTGGAGGAAAGTAATCAGTGAATTTGTTGTCATCTGAATCATGGATCCTTTGAGAAAGGGTTAGACGAAGGGGACTTGACGAAGTTTTCGCATTCGCATCTACAGTTGTAAGTTACTTCTGTCATTGTTCTCATCAATATGACATGCTTGGCTTGTTTCTTTCTAGTTTGTGTTTAATCTCACATGAACTTGTCTCTGATAGATAGATCTATTTCAAGATAATATCAATAGAGTAGGAAGTGGTTGTACTATTGTTTGTCTACAGGGCTCATCGAGGAGCGAAAGATTGGAGCTCAACTCGAAGCGTGCAGGGACAAACACTGATAAAAGGTACTTATTTTCTCCTTCCTCCTGATGCATTAGTTTTTATAGATTTGAAAAGAAGTCAGTGTCCACGCTAAGCATCTTCTGTCTTAAGAGTTAAGAGTCTAGCTCTCAAGAGGAGATCTACCTGTCCGCAAGGAGATTTTCCTTCAACAGAGAGTATCATTGAAACGATCCCTATAGATATCTCCAGAACCCCTGGTGTTGTAGAGAATGTTTTCATCAAAGTGGACTACTCCCCCAAAGAGATTCAAATTTATACATAGTTATTTAAGGAATTCAACAACATTTTTGCGTGGTCTTATGAGGAAATGCCAAGCATTGATCAAATAATCGGCGAACATGAGATAAAGACTTATCCTGATGCCAAGCCAGTCCGACAAAATATTTGTCTGGTGAATCCTCAGAAAGAGACAACAATTAAGGTTGAAGTAGAGAAACTGCTTAAAGTTGGTTTCATCTACCCTGTACAGTTGACATAATGGATGTCAAATCTCGTCTTGGTTAACAAAAAACAAGGTATGATCTGTGTGTGCATGGACTTCCGTGACTTGAACAAGGCATGTCCGAAAGATAATTTTCCCATCCTATTCACTAATCATATTGTCGATGAATGTGTAGGTTGTGAGGTCTTTTCATTCATGGATGGTTTTTTGGGATATAACCAAATTCAGATCAAACCCGAAGACTAGCATAAAACAACTTTTATCTTTCCTTGGGTAACATTTGCATATCGTAATATGCCTTTTGACTTGAAGAATGTTGGAGCCACTTTTCAGCGGGCCATGTATTTTCTTTCCATGACCTTAGACATATAGTTGAGGATTATCTTGATGATCTAGCATCACGCTCTCGAAAGAGATATTATCATCCCTCACACCTCCTACTAATCTTCGAACAATGTATCTACTATCAGATTCGCTTCAATCCTAACAAGTGCAGTTTTTGCATGGCATCAGGTCGTCTCTTAGGTTTCATATTTTCGACAACAGGGATCATGGTCGATCCTCTTAAGATTGAGGCAATAGTTTAGTTTCCTCCCCCGTGCACAATACCCCACCTTCATAGATTATAGAGGAAAGAAAAATTTCTTCAATGTTTTGTCATGAACTACGCCTAGATAACTAAAGGGTTCATGTGTTTATTGAAAAAGGGAGTCCCTTTATTTTGGCACGAAGCTGCTCAATTCTCTTTTAAAGCGTTGAAACATGCCCTTACGTCTGCCCCTCTGCTCCGACGTCCCGATTATAATAGATATTTCTTGTTGTACTTGTCCGCTGCAGAGTCAAACATCGGCATGGTATTAGTTCAAGAGGATGATTTGCTCGAGGAGCATGTTATTTATTACCTGATCCAAGGCCTAGTTGGGTTGGAACTCAACTATTCTCATGTTAAGAATATTGCGTTGGCAGTAGTGCATGTTTTATAGCGGTTCTGTCACTATATTTTTCTTCGCAAGACCACCATCATCATCATTGTGAATCCCTTTCAATATGTGTTGACATGATGAGTCATTGGTGGAAATATCAGTATATGGATTGTAATCCTCCAGGAATTTGACTTGGATTTTGTTTCCACAAAATCCAAAAAGTTGTTGGTCTTTGCAGAACTTATTTCATAACTTTTGGTTTAATCTAGTGTTGTTACGCCCGAAGAATCACCTATTAAAGGAGATAATTTTCTAATCGCATCTTCATACCTTTGGTATGGAGATATTCTATTCTATATCCATACTTTGAAGTGCCCTGCTTCTTCTTCCCACGACGAGCATCGACGAATTCGCCATCAAGCATGAAACTATCTCATACTCTATGACACTTTGTATCGTTGAGGTGTAGATTGTATTCTTCGTCGGTGCCTTATACACGAGGAAGAAGAACTCGTTCTTAACGACTTCCACACTAGAGCATGTGGTGGTCATTTTTCTGGGTTGGAAACAACCCAAAATATTATACGATCCAGTTACTTTTGGCCTACATTAATTAAATATTGCGTTGAGTTGGTCAAGAAGTTCCACCCATGTCAGATCTTCTCTCGGAAGATGCAGGCACATCCTACTCCGATGTTTCCTGTCATCGCGGATGGTCCCTTCACTAAGTGAGGGATTGATTTTACTACATGTCACCTGGCTTCAGCTAGGGTGCATCGTTACATCATTGTAGTGGCAGACTACTTCACAAAGTGGGTCTAGGATATGTCAACGTTTAAAAATGATGGAGAAACAACGACTCTCTTCATTTTTAACCAGATAGTAGCAAGGTTCTTCATCCTGAAAGAGATTATCACTGACCATGGTAGTCACTTCCAAAATAAAATGATTTCCAATTTAATATCAAACCTTGGGTTGAGGAAAGAACATTCATAACCCTACTACCCATAAGAGAATGGTCAGGTTGAAGCAGTGAATAAGTCCCTCAAGACTACTCTTCAGCGAACGATCAATTATGCCAAGTCAAATTGACATTTGATGTTGTACTCAGCATTATGGTCCTACCGAACATTTGTAAATACTTCCATCGATTTCTCACCTTTTCAACTCATATACGGGATGGAAGAAGTCTTGCCTATTGAGTGCTAAATCCCTTCTTTAAAGTTGGAAGTGGACTTACTTCCAGACACTTCACCGCTTGAGAAACGCCTATTATATCCTGAGCATCTCGATGAGCAACGCCATGATGTAGCCTTGGCCAACACGGCTCATAAGAAATGATTCAAGTGTCAATATGATTGGTCTGTTCCTCCTCATATTTTCTATGAAGGTGATCTTGTCCTGGTCTATGATCAAGACAAGGATCCCCTGGGGGCAGGCAAGTTCAAACCCATGTGGTTTGAACCTTTCATTATGAAAGAGGTCTTAAAGAAGGGTGCTTATTTTCTGGTTGAATTTGAGGGAAATTCCTTTGCGGATCCTAGAAATGGGCTCTACCTCAAGAAGTATTACTCTTATTTTGGTCGCCTGGGTGACTTCTTGTACATATGTATAGTTCTTATACAATTTTTTATCCTTTTTGTTTTATGGACGTGTTGTTATTTATGTCATCTTTTTCACTATGAAAGATGTCAAGTAAATCAGAGGTGTTCTTTGGGTTCGCAGACAGTGCTAGCCGACACATTCGGAGGCTTGCTTCTGCAGCTTGGGTGATTTTCACATCTAAAGGGAAGTTTCTATATTTCGGAGGTATTTGTCTAGGTGATGCCACAAAAAATGTTGTCGAGTACAATGCAGTGATAGAGTTTCTTCATGACGTTTTGTCGCATTGCATATCTCACCTCTGGGTCTACTTAGATGCTCAGTTGGTTGTGTCCTAGTTAAATGGATTTTACCTCATGTATGATCCTACTTTACACCGACGTTTCCTTAGGGTACGTCTCTTAGAACATTACTTTGATTACATTACATATATCCATGTTCCTAGGATATTAAATCAAATGATAGATACTCTAGCTAATCAACTATTAGATTGGCATATTGCACACACATAAACATATACATACATTTGTAAAAACAATTGATCCATAAGACGATAAAGATGTAAATATATATGTGTGTGTGTGTGTATCAAAAAGTGTCAGAGTACATAGGTGGGTGAAAACACCTCAAAAATTAAGGTTCGTTATACATCACAGGGCTTACGCCCTCAAAAATATACAAAAAAGTACTCCCGGCACATAATAGTCTAGTCTATCTAAGATTGGGGCCTATTGGCCTTGCCATAGTGAACAACAGCGTTGGAAAAACTTTGAAAATGTTGGACCCAAATCCATGGCACCCCCAATACATGAGGTTGCATAGAAGGCGGGATATCATCGATCTCATCCATAGGAACTGTACGAGTGATCGCGGTGAGGTTCCGCTCCACTCGTCTCAAAAATATCTCAGCCTCTCCGTTTGGAGGTCCCCCTGTGGCTACTGGTCCACCGACTGTAGCTAGTCCCGCATCTGGTCAAGGACGTCGTCGAGTCCTCATGAAGACTGTCGGGTGCACTGGTCCCACATATGTACATAATAGATACATAGATGTCAGTACTTGTTAGGACCCTATAATGTACCTTTTTGCTCACACTTTTTGTTACCATTACATCCTTTTTTCACTCACATTTAAACTCACATTACCACCTTACCCTATCTTTCCAAAGGTATATAACGTCTCTTCTCTTTACTATATGTTTAATCTATTTTGCATATAATTTTACATTACTCTCGTACTTAACCGTTGATCAGAAATATATAAGTGTTGAAACAGTTCAAACTGCAGATTATCATTGTTGTTTAAAGGCCCGTTGTTGAAACAGTCAAAAGCATGCAAACCCCGTGGCTGAAACAGTCTGTGGTCTACGATGTTGAAACAACAACTCACACAAGAAGAAGCGGTTACACTTTCCATGGTCTACGATGCTGAAACAACAACTCACACAGGAAGAAGTTGTTACACTCTCTGTGGTCTACGATGATGAAAAAACAAATCACACAGAAGAAGTTGTTACACTCTCCATGATCTACGATGCTGAAACAACAATTCCAAAGTTGTTACACTGACCACAACAACCACACCTTGAGCCAGAATTAACCATCGTTGTTGCGTGAGACCACGTTGTTGAAATAGTCAGAACGCAAATCCCGTTGCTAAAACAGCCCGCGATTTGCGATGCTGAAATAGTATACAACAACAGTAACAAGAAGATAAATAAGGAAGTTTTTACTCCAACTGCAACAACAACAACTCACTCAACACCTTTTCAACTATTGTAATAGCATTCTGTTACGGGAGACCAGGATATCCTACTCCAGTATAAAGATTTGATCTGACTAAGAATAAGATTCAGATGCGCACATGTAATTTGATTGTATCGAGGGTATTCTCCTCTTTAAATAAGAGGAAATCATCATTAGAAAGGATCTTCTTTTTGGCTAAGAAAGGATTTACAGAGAAGGACGTGTTTTACTTCAGACATTGTAACATGATACAGTTGACAGATGAATAAAAGATTGTTCTGAGCATTTCTCTTTAGTTCCTTTTGTTTCAGGGGAATCTTGTGAGAAGGGAGGGCCCATCTTCTTCATAAGATTCACCCATTAGCTTTGTAGTGTGTTAGTGTTATTTATGTTCATGCCTTGATTAAATTATGTTTTGCTGAAACACTACTTCACTGAACTTTGTTTTGTTGAAACTCTTATTTACTGGTTGTTACATTGTTTTCATATAATTCATGCTTGGGTAACTGTTAATCATTCTAGTTAGAAATCATGTTTGGTGAATTTATGAAAGCATGATAATCAGGGACAGGTGCTGAAGATTCCTTCTTGGGGAATAGGGTCATGTTCCCTGTTAAAATATAGTTAGCCTTCAGTGTGTGTTAATCATTTCAACTAGCAATGAGTTCATGAAAGTGTGATGATCGGAAACAGGTGTTGAAGATTCCTTCTTGGGGAATAGGGTCATGTTCTCTGTTATAAGATAGTTGGTCTTTCCTTTTGCAGTTTCTTGAAGGATTTCTTTCCTAGGTTGTTATTTCCTTAATGTAATCCAGGATTCTTTGGGAAATTATTTCTTTAAACTTTGAACTCTACAATAGGTAGGTTGCTTTCCTGTAATTCAAAGTAGAACTTCAGTTTGTTCAAGGCAAAGTGTGATTAATGTATTTTTACTACAACTCTAGATTTCTTTTGAGATTGAGCATATACAGTGCGTGATTACCTTTGAAATAAATAGACTTCCTTGGGTTGACAATTTATGTAGCACTTGATTGTTTAGTTAAATAAGCAATTATAGTGACCAACATTTTGGCGTCATTGCCAGGGAAGGTAATTATAGATTTCAAAAGAACTTATGTTCTTTCAGATATAAATATTGCATGAGAGGATACAGAGACCCCAAAGAAATTGACCCTACATGTGGCAGGGGTAGAGGAAGAGGAGGAAGAAAGACTTATATTGACGAGATTATATCAAAATCTGAATATGTTGCTCCTCAACGACCAAACTCTTGGAAACCAAAGTCCCAACCTTCCTTTCAAGCAAACTTTGAAATAGGGAAAGAGGTTTGGAGTCCTGAGACAGTCGAGAAACCAACAGGAAACATTGAGGACAGAGCAAGCGCAGCAGGGGAGCAAACAAAAGAAAACAAGGATGAGTACAATGAAGAATTGCATCATGAAGAACAACCAGGTCCTGAAAGAGAGGTAAATGATGAAAACTCTTTTTCCACATTAGGATTTCCTATTGGTGATCTTTCTAGAGGGGTAGCTCCCATGAAGAACATTCCACTCTCAGCACTACCTAACTTTCATGGTTTATCTTCAGAGGATCCTGATGAATTCATTTTTGAGTTTGACATATTATGCAGAAGTTATGATTACATTTCCAATGCTCAAAAATTAAAGCTATTTCCAACAACATTGAAAGGAAATGCACTAATATGGTTCATGAGTCCTGGAGGCCATGTAATCACAACATGGGATCAAATGAAATAGAAATTCCTGCATAAATACCAGGACTATTGCCGAACAAGAGAAAAAAGGGAAGAACTATTCAAGATGATACAGAAAGAGGATGAAAATCTGGAGGACTTTGTAGAAAGGCTACAGTATAATCTACAAAGATCAAGTCACCCCGATGTAAGTAAAGATATTCTTAAAACAATATTATTAAAAGGAGTAAGGGATGACTGTCTAGATATGCTGAATATGCTTGGAAAAGGGGACATATCTAAAGAATCATACAATGAAATTGTTAACCTATGTAAAAGATGTTCAAGGGGAGCTTCAAGAAATAGATCAAATAGCAGGGATACCACATTTTCAAGAGTTCAAAAATCAGCCAGTGGGGAAGCAACAAGAGCCGAAATAGGTAATTTACTTGAAGGTTTTAAAACTGAAATGTTAATCTCTTTTGCCTCACAAATTGATACCCTACAGATTCAAAATAAACAAGCCGAAGCAGAAGCAGCTCTGTCCATCTTTTGTTCTAAATGCAGAGACAAGAACCCACGAAGGGAATGCCCATTGGACAAAAATCCAATCTGCACCATCTGTGATAAAGATCATGAAACTCAACAATGTCCTTCTTTACCAGGGATCAAGGCATCATTACAAACAACTGATGAAGAAGCTGAAGCTGTCTATCTGTTGACACAGAGAAGGCAATGGCAACCGCGGGGACAAGGTACAAATCCTAATATGTCATTTACATCTTCTAATCGTTGGAATAACTATCCTTCTTTTAATCAAATGAATTACCCTCCCTATAATCAAATGCAATACCTAAATCAAATGAATTACCCACCCATGCAACAAACTAACCCACCCTTTGTTGATCCGTCAATGTGGACTCCTTGGCCTCCACAACAACAACAACCGTATATGAACCAGTGGAATCCAAATTGGAGAGGACAACAACCCCCCTTCCCAAATCAATTACCTCAATCACAATTTCTGCAACCACTCTCCTTACCATCAGATACTCCACCAAATAATCAAATAATGAGGCCCCAACTACCTGTACAACCTAACCCTAACCCCAATAATAAAGTGTGCAGTGCATTGATATTCATAACCAGCCTACATTTTGTCTTCTCCCTGTGCAATGCAATGATATTCATTTCAGATCTGGGAGAATAGTAGAACCTATCATAGCTGATGTTACCTCTTCTGATAAAGAGGAAACAAAAGAGCATGATGTACCTGAAGAGGTACAATCATCCTCTAACATTGCTGCTGAAACAACAAAACCACCATTTCCTAAGCGTTTAGCTTTAACTAAAACGCCTGAGCCACCTACTTTCAATCTTCTATGGGAATTATAAAATCATTATGTCAAAATTCCTCTATTACAAGAACTCTGAGATGTACCAATTTATGTTAGGACTATGCGAGACATTTTTGTTAAGAAACCTGGTAGGAAAATTAAAGATCCCCTTACAGTTCATGTCATGGGTGACTTGTCTGCACTAATGTCAGGTAAAGTTCCCCCAGTTAAATATGGTGATCCCGGCCACCCTACCGTCTCAGTACAAATTGGAAAAA
>ML786710.1:46419-95827 GCA_009831015.1 Picea engelmannii | reverse complement strand
CCTTGGGGAACTTTTTCTTATAGAGTTCTCCCATTTGGACTATGTAATGCACCAACAACCTTTCAAAGAGTAGTTATAGGAATCTTTTCTGATATGCTTAATGACTCTATGGAAATTTTTATGGATGATTTTACCCCTTATGGCATTTCTTTTCAGGAAGCACTACAAAACCTTGAGAAAGTACTTAAATGATGTATACAAGCCCACCTCTCCTTAAGTACAAAAAAATGTCACATGATGATGAGTGAAGGAATAGTGCTTGGACATTTTATCTCATCTCAAGGAATTCAGGTGGATCCATCCAAGATACAAGTCATTAAAGATCTTCCTACTCCCAAAACCCAAACAGAGGTAAGACGTTTTCTAGGACATGCTGAATACTACAGAAGATTTATCAAAAAAAATTCCAAAATAGCTTCTCCCCTGTTTGTGTTAGTGATTAAAAATGCTGAATTCAAATGGACTAATTCTTTCCAGGAATCATTTAATACACTTAAACATCAGTTATCTACAGCCCCTATTCTAAGAGGACCTGATTGGACACTTCCCTTTCATATATCCTCTGATGCTTCAGATACTGCAATAGGAGTTGTCTTGGGACAAGAAGAAAATCATCTTCCTTATGCTATTTATTTCATTAGCAAGAATATGACTCCTGCTCAACTTAACTATACAGTTACCGAAAAGGAATTTTTAGCAGTTATATATGCTATTAATAAATTTTGACATTGCATCACTGGCTACTCTACTCTTGTCCATACTGATCACTCAGCTATCAAATATCTAATGAACAAATCTATCACAAATGCTAGAGTCACCATATGGTTACTATTATTACAAGAATTTGATATTACAATTGTAGATAGACCAGGAAAATAAAATGTAGTTGTTGATTTCCTTTCTCGGTTAACACCTAATGATGATACCCCAGTAGATGATTCCTTTCGTGATGAATATCTATTTGCAGTATCTGCTCACTCAGCATGGTATGCAGACATCGCTAACTACTTGGTTGTAGGGAAGTTACCACCACACCTATCCCACCGGGAGAAAAGAAAAATCATTCAACAAAGTGCTCGGTATAGTTGGATAAGTGGGTGTCTTTTCCACACAGGACTTGATCAAGAAATCCAAAGGTGAATTAGAGAAGATGAGGTTTATGATATACTAAAAGCTTGTCATGATGGCCCTTGTGGAGGGAATTTTGTTGATAAGAGAACAACACATAAAATTCTCAGGATGGGGTATTATTGGCCCTCACTTTTTAAAGATGCAAAGAAATATGTTCGGGCCTGTGACAGTTTTCAAACAATGGGCCAACCTAATCATAGAGATGAAATTCCATTAAACCCCCAGATAGTACTTGAACCATTTGAAAGATGGGCCTTAGACTTTGTAGGACCCATTAACCCCCCATCCAATCAAAAAGTTTACATATTGGTCTCCACAGATTATATGACCAAATGGGTGGAAGCTAAAGCACTCCATAAAGAGACTGAAGAAGCAGTTATAGATTTCCTATTTGAATACATTTGCATCATATTTGGAGTGCCAAGAGAATTAGTTACAGATGGGGGACCTCCTTTCACTTCTCACGGTTTTAAAGCCACCCTTCAAAAATATCATATTCAGGATAGAATGACTACAGTATACCACCCCCAAGCCAATGGATAGGTGGAAAGCAAAAATAAAGTAATAGAAGCCATTCTTACAAAAACAGTGAAGGAAAACAGAAAGGACTGGTCTCACAGGCTCTCTGAAGCATTATGGGCCTACAGAACTACCTGGAGAAATACTACAGGATTCTCTCCCTATGAATTAGTTTATGGAAAAAGTGTCATCTTTCCTGTGGAATTTGAAATCAAAACCTTAAGTACTTCTTTAGTTGTCAACCTTGATTTGACCGATGCACAGACAGCCAGGTTGCAACAGCTTAATGAATTGGATGAAAAAAGACTAGATGTCATTCATCAGACAACTATGATTCAACAGCAAAGGTCAAAATGGCATGACAAAACTATCAAGCATAAGCAATTCCAAAAAGGTAATTGGGCCCTACTGTATGATTCCTGGTTTAAAGAATTTCAAGGGAAACTACGTACAAGATGGCTTGGACCTTATGAAGTGGACACTATTTTCCCCAATCGAATAGTAAGGCTCCTCACAATCGATGACTCTAAAACACTGTTACTTGTAAATGGTCATCGGCTCCATCTGTACCAGCGCCCTATTTCCAAAGAAGATTTTAAGACCACATGTGTGGAAGACTCTTATTACCTCTTTTTAGAGGGGGCTCCTACCCCTCATTGCAATTAATTCTTTTTAATTTAATTTCTTTAGTATTAGATTAGATTTCGTTTAATAATAATCCCTATCAGGAAATAGCATGTTACAATTGATTTTTGTAGATTCTCGATCAAAGAAAAGGCCTACTAAGAAAGGACGATCTTACTTCAAGAAGAGCCAAGCTTCCCCATTGTTGAAACACCATTGTTCAACAACTTTTTTCCTTTTCCCCCATTGCTGAAACACCATTGTTCAACAATTTTTTGTCTTTTCCCCCATTGTTGAAACACCATTGTTCCACAAGTTCTCACCTTTTTTTTTTCCCATTGTTGAAACACCACTGTTCAACAATTTTTCACAGTTTTCCCCATTGCTGAAACACCACTGTTCAGCAATTTTTCACATTTTTCTCCCATTGTTGAAACACCATTGTTCAGCCATTTTTCACATCTTCCTCATTGCTGAAACACCATTGTTAAACAATTTCTCCCTTTTTCCACACTGTTGAAACACCACTGCCTCAATAGTATTCTGCAACATCACTCTTCAGCAAACATTTCTCTATTCTTTCCCTGTTGCTGAAACACCAACTTTTCAGCATTCTCTGTCAATAAGCTTTTGCGCTCTCATACTACATTTTTTCCTTCCAGTAAACAAATCCTTGATACAATTCCTCTAACAAATAAAAAGTCTCAGCCATGGCTACTGCAGAACTATTATGGACAGGCATTGTATTTTGTTTGAAGTACGAATCAAAAGGTAAAGACGAGGTATGTAAACTTTATATGTAAATACAATTGAACTATAGTTAATGAGAAGATTCCAACTCATTATTACCACTCGTGTAAAATCATTATTTCAGCCATACTTGAGGGGGGGGGGGACATCAAAATATTATACCATCATTTCACACGAACCAACCACTGTCATTCTTTTTTTTACCACCCTTTCGTTTGTTTCACCACCATTTGCATGCCTTCACCCAAAAAACTCTCTCTGCACATAAGTGGTTACTCGACTCTCTGACGGTGCATTTTAATGAGCTATTAGCTATGGGAGGCCCTGTTATACGGTACGAACCCGCCATGACATCCCTGTTAGAACTATATCCAAAAGTCTATCAAATTTTTCTGCAGGCAGGATGGCTGGGTTATTTTCAGAGGCTCCAGGGATTTGATCAACAATAGGTTCTTCAATTTGCTCGAAATCTCCAGGAAGATCATTCCATTGTTCAAGGGGTTCGGATTCCAGTTACAGAGGAGGATATAGCACATGTTTCGGGTCTCCCTACCAATGGCATTCGTTGGTTCAGCCGCAAACATATGATCCTTAACGCCCAGCAGGATTTCCTCTTGCCAAGGGAAAAAATTGAACCTCAAGGCTGGGGTGTCCTACTTAGCTCGTTGCCGCCTCCATGGCCGAAAGTTGCAAAGTTTTTCAAGTACTACCTTACCTGTGAAGGCCGATACCAGGTAGTCTACCAATACGATTTTTTCATGTTGTCTCATTTACGACATGCTAGATTGGTGAACATTCCTTATTATTTGCTCGGATGTCTTAAAAATATGTCGCACTACTATAAAAAGGCTAAAAATCCTGCCCTTTCCCTCACCCATCACCGTCTCGCTCAACTACTTATCCAAAATTGTTTTTCCCAACAAAACCCTCCCCTAAACAACCCACCCATAGACCCCCAAGAAGCTGTTGAATATCCTGAAAATCTTCATGAACAACAACCAAAAAACCCTCCAGATCCTCCAAAAGTACCTAACAGTCCGCCTACAGACCCAATCAATCCAATTAACCTCCCTACCATACCAAGACCATCCCACATTTTACCAGAATCATCCACTCCTGCTGTTCATATCCTCAACGATGATTCTGAACCAGACAACTCTCCCTGCCCCATCACTGAGGAAAAGCCCCCACGCAAACGAAAGCAAATTCCTTTTTTTTCTTCCCTTTTTACAAAGAAAACGAACAAGGGCCTCAACAAGGGAAGCCACTAATACCACTGCCCTAAACCCCCAACCCATAAGACTAAAACCCCGTACACCTCCAACCTCCCAAATTCCAGAATCTTTACCTATTCCACCCACGGGCACTGAAACACAAGAACCAGAGGCCCAGTGTGTTGCGACATCATCCTTTTCAAATAAAGTAGTTGAAACACAAGAACCAACTACTCATCAAGTAGTTGAAACACAAGAACCAACTACTGATCAAGTAGCTGAAACACAAGAACCAACTACTCATCAAGTAATTGAAACACAAGAACCAACTACTCATTTAGTAGCTGAAACACAAGAACCAGCTACTCATTTAGTAGCTGAAACACAAGAACCAACTACAGCTGAAACACAAGAACCAGTTGTTGATATTGTTACCGAGACACATGAATCAGATGTCAAGGGTGTTGCAGCATTACTTTCTTTACATCAAGAAGATGAAACACAAGAATCAATGGCCGATCCTGTAACTTCTCCAAAAGAACCAACTAGTGCGACTATGACTGCTACACAAGAACCAGTCACCCCTCAACCAGAACCAACAATGGTCTCTGTCTTACAAGAAAATGAGTTCCTAAGGTATGAACTAGAAGCCTACAAGCAAGGGCTAGCCATGGAAAAGGAAGCCTATGAGAAGGAACTTAAATTATAAACCCTAGCTCGCATAGCGACCATGACAAAGGAAAATACAACAGAGAATCCGTGTAGAGAGTATATGTGCAGTCAATGTGGGGACATCTATTATCAAGCAGGCTACAAAGTAATTCAAATTCCAATGCCAGGAGCTTCCCCTGCACCTACGACTTTTGCAGTCAAAGAAGAACACCGTGTTGTTACACAAGAACCAGCAGGACCTTCCAAAATTAAAACTGAACCCTGGCCTACAACAGTTGTCAAATCTGAAACCGCTGTTTTTGTTAATAAAGCTATATAAACACTGCCTATTGATGAATCTGCCCCTCCTAGCCAGATCAATACCCACACCTTTGTGGAGCAATTCAATCAAACCCTACTTCAACCTACCACTTGCAATGTTGAAACACAAACTCAACCATGGGATGAGCAGGCAATAGTAGGCAAATGGAAAAAAGAGTCTATTGTTACACAGGACAAAAGCCTGCAGGAACACAAACTACTCTGGCTAAACCATATCTATTCAAACTGGGAATCTTTGGAGAAAACACGCCAGGAATACTGTGCCCATAAGAAACAGAGTAAAGAGATAAAAGGAAAATTGCTCCTAATATTTGACTTGGCACAGAAGTTGTTGGCTGCAAGGAAACCATCCTGCAATTACTCTATGTTCCTCATGGAACGACCTACATTTTTTCATATTAAATCAATAAAAGAAGGCAGACCCCATGTAGTGTTAAATCCAGCAGATGTTGTTTAAAACTTTGCAGAAGCATCTGCTATGGATCAACACCTCCTCTGTGAGGTATATTTGCATAATGAGGCCATCCCTGAAAACCGACAGCTTAACCTTAACCCTCTTGTCGGTGACATCCAGATTCGGGCACTCACCTCTTTCCTTAACAATCAGATTATATGGCAAGATGAATTCCTAGCTACCAAACATAACGAGGATAACCGCCTTCTTTGGATACGGCCAGAACCACAAAATGCTACCACCTTTGTTACAGAGTATTATCAGTTTTTGAAGAAACTAGGGATGACTCAACACATTCGACAACTACAGACAAGAGTGCTTCAGGATTGTCAATAGTTCATTAAATCCACAGAGATTGTTGCCCTACAAGAAAATAACATGTTTTGGCAACAATCTACTGGGAAAAGATAGGAATAAAATCCCTTTAGCCCCACTAATATTGAGACAACAATCTCCAGGGTACCTAGCTACATCAAGTGTGTTCAGCAATGTGCTGAAAGCTGGATAGGTTATCAGTTTCATTTTCCTATCCTGTGGATGCTAGAAGATAAATATCAAGTTCATTATAAGTTGCCCAAGAAGGCCGAAACAACATCTTGGCAAAGGCTACAATGCGTTCAAGGATTCAGAGCTCCAACAGACAACACTTTCCACAGCTACTGCTTAAGTAACTTGCACGCTCAGAGTCAGTATTCAGATTCCGATTCAAATTGAAGTTGCCTGAGGACATGCAACCTTTTAAGTTGGGGGGGATGTTAGGACCCTATAATGTACCTTTTTTCTCACACTTTTTTCTACCATTACATCCTTTTTTCACTCACATTTAAACTCACATTACCACCTTACCATATCTTTCCAAAGGTATATAACGTCTCTTCTCTTTACTATTTGTTTAATCTGTTTTGCATATAATTTTACATTACTCTCGTACTTAACCATTGATCAGAAATATATAAGTGCTGAAACAGTTCAAACTGCAGATTATCATTGTTGTTTAAAGGCCCGTTGCTGAAACAGTCAAAAGCACGCAAACCCCGTGGCTGAAACAGTCTGTGGTCTACAATGCTGAAACAACAACTCACACAAGAAGAAGTTGTTACACTTTCTGTGGTCTACGATGCTAAAACAACAACTCACACAGGAAGAAGTTGTTACACTCTCCGTGGTCTACGATGCTGAAACAACAACTCACACAGAAGAAGTTGTTACACTCTCTTTGATCTACGATGTTGAAACAACAATTCCAAAGTTGTTACACTGACCACAATAGCCGCACCTTGAGCCCGAATTAACCATCGTTGTTGCGTGAGACCACGTTGCTGAAACAGTCAGAATGAAAATCCCATTGCTGAAACAACCCGCGATTTGCGATGCTAAAACAACATACAACAACAGTAACAAGAAGATAAATAAGGAATTTGTTACTCCAGCCGCAATAACAACACCTCACTTAGCACCTTTTCAACTATTGTAATAGCATTCTGTTACGGGAGACCAGGATATCCTACTCCAGTATAGAGATTTGATCTGACTAAGAATAAGATTCAGATGCGCACATGTAATTTGATTGTATCGAGGGGATTCTCCTCTTTAAATAAGAGGAAATCATCATTAGAAAGGATCTTCTTTTTAGCTAAGAAAGGATTTACAGAGAAGGACGTGTTTTACTTCAGACATTGTAACATGATACAGTTGACAGATGAATAAAAAATTGTTCTGATCATTTCTCTCTAGTTCCTTTCGTTTCAGGGGAATGTTGTGAGAAGGGAGGGCCCACCTTCTTCACAAGATTCACCCATTAGATTTGTAGTGTGTTAGTGTTATTTATGTTCATGCCTTGATTAAATTCTATTTTGTTGAAACACTACTTCACTGAACTTTGTTTTGTTGAAACTCTACTTTACTGGTTGTTACATTGTTTTCATATAATTCATGCTTGTGTAATTGTTAATCATTCTAGTTAGCAATCTTGTTTGGTGAATTTATGAAAGCGTGATAATCAGGGACAGGTGTTGAAGATTCATGCTTGGGGAATAGGGTCCTATTCCCTGTTAAAAGATAGTTAGCCTTCAATGTGTGTCAATCATTTCAATTAGCAATGAGTTCATGAAAGTGTGATGATCGGAAACAGGTGTTGAAGATTCCTGCTTGGGGAATAGGGTATTGTTCTCTGTTATAAGATAGTTGGTCTTTCCTTTTGTAGTGTCTTGAAGGATTTCTTTCCTAGGTTGTTATTTCCTTAATGTAATCCAGGATTCTTTGGGCAATTATTTCTTTAGACTTTGAACTCTGCAATAGGTAGGTTGCTTTCCTGTAATTCAAAGTAGAACTTCAGTTTGTTCAAGGCAAAGTGTGATTAACGTATTTTTACTACAACTCTAGATTTCTTTTGAGATTGAGCATATACAGTGCATGATTACCTTTGAAATAAATGGACTTCCCTGGGTTGACAATTTATGTAGCACTTGATTGTTTAGTTAAATAAACAATTATAGTGACCAACAATACTATGATGCATTTAAAAATGATATATAAAAGAAATTAAAAAATTAAATAACTTTAAAAACAAGTACCTAGCTCTCCTCGCTCCTCTCTGGGAGGTACGGGCATGTTCGGATCTCTGGAGAAGTTTATTCCAACATAGGGCTAGTCTTATATGGCTAGAATATGTTGTGCCTACTAGTCAAAGAATTTGTCGTTGAAAGTCTCGATGGTCCTCCCTACCCCTTATCATGGCAACAGTGTTTCCCATCTACATACCACTAAGAAGGAGGCCACATGCCCTCATACAGTCTCTTTGGGACTCAGACTGGGCACCCTCTTGAATAAGAATGAGCATAGGATGGTGCCAAACTTGAAGTTTATGTTGATACTCTCTCGACACTCTGTCAACTGCCTCTTCATGCAAGTGAGCATGGTCATGCTCCAATCATAGCTATGTGCCTCTAGGCACTAAATTTCACATTGCATGTGCGCCTAGGAAGCCCGGTGAAGGGTTGTGGATCCAATAATCCTCCCAATAAGCAATAAGATTACCTTCAGTGACAAGTTGGTGATCTTGTTAATGGGCACTTGGGAACCCACCTTCTCAGTGTCGACCTCACAATGCATCCTGATGTAGTATTCAATATTGAAAGGCCCAGGGGGAAAAGTATGCAGATTGACTGGTTCCTCTCTCCTCGAGAATCCAGTCAAGTAGTATATGTCCTCAGTCGTTAGAGTCAATGACTACCCCTCTATCATAAACACCTCTGCATCTGGATGCCAGTAATCAACCAGGGTGTTCAGTAACTTGGGTTGTGCCCTCATAAATAGACACTGGAAGAACCTCCACAAACAACATTGTTTCAATGCGTCAATGGCAGTAGGGTCCTCGTCAACCAAGATATTGATATCCTCGTGTTCCCTCTCCCTCCAATGGACATACATCTTGTTCCATGACATTTCAAACGGGAGTTAGCTCTTGCATTCTTAATTTTTTCCATGCTTTTGAGGGTGTACGCGGGATGTTTTGGTCACAATCATGTATGTACGCGGGAAGAGTGTTTTATACCCGATTACATATGTGGGTTTTCCTCTAATAGCCCATGTACACGTAGGGATTCTCCTTTTTAGGGGGGCATGCCCCCCAAAAAACAAAAATTAATTCATAAAAGAAGAATGGGAATGCAGGAGGGATGAGTTTGTACTTACTTGGTCTGAGCGAAAGTTCATTTCATCCTCTGAATCTCTCGGAATCAACTTCTTTAGAAAAGTGGTATTTTTTACCTTTTTGTTAATTCCCAAATTTCAATGGTGAAAATGAGATGTCAGCTTCTATTTATAGACTTTTTTGGCCCTTTTTTGCCACTTTTTTTACCCCCTTTGTCGTTTTTTTTGGCTTGGAAATCATTTAATTCCATTCTTGAGTTTCTTATTGGATGTTATGATACACTTTACCTTTTGGTTTGGTAACTTTTGGGGAGGCAGGTCACTTTTAAAAAATCCTTTGGTAAAATTCATTTTTTCCAACTTTTTGCATATAAGTTAGGATTTCACCTCCACTTTCTGCATCTCGTTGTCTTTTTCACTTTGCCATAGGATCGATCCCACTAAAGTGTGACACAGAACCGTCATTTCTTCTTTGGAAGTGTCGTGATTAGGTAGTAGAGCCTACCTTTACATGGATGCCCTAGATAGATCCTTGTTGCATTTTGGCATCCATGTTGTCTCTAATGAATTTAGGCTCAAGAGTCCTTGTTATTCCTGTCATGAATATGATATTGAGCCTCATTCATCTGATGCACCATCACTCTTTTCCCCACCCTCGGGACTCCAAAAATGAGCACACTTTGTTGTCTTTCAAGATCACTTTGAAATCTGAAAGAAACATTCGACGAGACTACTTTTATTCTTTTCAATCTTGTCTAGTGTTGGCACAGGGGCAGACCCAAGGTTCAACGCTTCAACAATGCACCATCAAAACCCTAATTGTCGGCCCTTTCAACAACGCATGTGAAGCAGATGAAGCCTCACCCGAGGTAGAGGCAGGGGAGGTTGCATGACTCAAGTGTCTACAACCTAGCTGGGACACAGATATGTAATCACAATGCTTTAACAGAGAACATAGCAGTTAACATTCATTAGTCTTTAACCCTTATTCACATCGCAGGTAAAACCCTAATTATAGAACAATGCAGTATTTGATAAGATCTAGCACATCCAAGCACTTAGCATATAGAAATATATCAGATCTATCTTTGATCCATATCACTAAGCATTAAACATTCATCTAGAATAAGCACTAAGAAAATAAATACACAACCACATGAAAAACATAGCACAAAGCACCATAACACAGGATATACGCAGTTCACCCCCAGCGTGGGGTTATGTCCTCTAACTCTTCTTCTCTTTATTATCTTCTTTCAATGCACAAAGCCACAAAACTAGCTCCGCATAGGACAGGATATCTGCACGCACCTCGTCAAATACTCCTTCCCGAAACTTGGTAGAGCACATAGCCTTCTTACAATCACTTGCACTTAGCTCTACAAGTTCTCAACACACAGTATGCACAAAGAATTTACAACTATTTGCACTTAGCTCATCGGCTTACAACTAATTTAGAACCACCCTTACAACTGACTTAGAATCACCTACTTACATCGCCGAGCTACTTATTTGTACTTTACAAAAGGGGCCTAAACATGGGTAAGACCCATGGGCCGAAATCACATACCCGTTACATAAACCCTAAACCCAAAAATCCCACAAAAGGGGGTGAGATCCCGCAATATTCACTTCGCTTGGCACTTCGTCTTCGACCAGCCTGTCGAAGTCCCAAAAATGGTCAAACATGACCAAGGTTCTCCAAAACAGGCCCCCAACACTCACCTGTGACTCGTCTGGATTCACTCTGATATGGGAAACTCTACTTCGAAGGCCTTGATATGCTTTGACCTGCTACTTCACTAGAGCCTCCTGATCGACGAACTCCTGAATAAATTTCTCAATCACTGGTACTTTCAATCTTTGCTCCACTATGGTCACTACTTGTTCTAGTTGTGCACCTTGTCCCTCAATATCCTCAAAAAGTGTACATGCTTCATCCTGCACTGGATGTAGCCTCTGGGTCACTTCCATGACTTTACTCTAGATGGCATGGACCTATTGTTGAATGGTGCATTGTTCCTAGAACCTTTTCATCCTCTCAACTGCAGACAAAGGCTTCAACTGTTCTCGTACTGTCGTTGCTTGTTGCTTTTCCTCTTTAAGTTGTGACTCCAATTTCCTTAGTTCTGTGTCCTCTGAAACGCGCTCATAGGTCTGCACACTTAGACTGATTAATTTCTTACATTCTAAGTCCAATTCCTTGATTCTTTCAACTGTGCTCTGAGAAGTTTCTTCCCTCTAATATTGCACTTCCTACGGAGTGCTTGGCACGGCTTGCAGTTCTAGTTCTTCCACTCTTTCTTGAAATTACTGAATAGATTTAGTGATCCTCTCCATTGTGTCTTGTTCTATCTGTGTGAGGCTTGACACAAAGAAACATTCTCTAGTGACTTCATCCTTGACTCCCATTTGCTCGATGAGAATTTGTTCTTTTGCCTTCTAGATCTGTGCTTTAACCTCTGCAAACTTTGCCTAAGGTCATCTTTCTCTTGCTGTGAAACCCGACGCTGCTCTAGGGATTCATCTTTTGATTTCTTTAATGCCTCTATGGCCTGCTCCTTTTCCTCCTGGACCCAACGAAGATGATCCTCTGTCGAATATGCTAATTTGCGTAGCTGGGCATGCTCATATCCTACTTCTATGTCCCCTACTGACAAAGATGTAGTAGACACTGCGCGGATCAAATAAAGAGCATGTTGTACCCCATTGAGCTCTTCCTCGATCCTGTCAAACATTGTCTCCTGTTTAGCTTCGCTTCACTGCAAAATGTCCTCTGAGGTATGTGATACAGCGACGATGATGAGGTCAATATCATCTATCGTGAGCATAATCTGAAATGGAGGTTTATTGGCTTTTGACTTCTTTCGCAATGAAGGTTTCTTTAGGGAACCCTTTATTTTCTTGGATGTCTTAGCCTCCATGATGGGATCCTTAGGCGGTGTCACTTCGCCATGTTCCTATTTGTTTTCTTCCCCTTCGTCCCCTTCTTTGTATACTTCATAATATCCTCCCTCTTAAGGTGAATCTGGTGTAGTTTCCTTTGATGCGTTGCTCAATTCATGTACCTCTTCCTTATTTTTCTTCTTTCTGTTGTTGGGTGCATCATATTCTTCTCGGGTGACTACAGGTCTTATGATGAGGTCGACGTCAGAGAGTTATGTCTGTTCGACCGGTACAAGGAACTCTGCAGGCCATTCCTTGGATATTTCTTCCATGTCCTCCTCTGTGAGTTTGTAATAGGACTGTATCTCTTCCTTGTGTTTGTCCCCACGCAAAGTAATGTAAATGAAATTCCTATCTATGCAGAACTTCGCAAGTGTCCTGAACATGTGCAGGGTATTCGATGTCATGCGAGGGAAAGATTCAATAGACCTCTTCAATTGTAAATAATTTGTGTGGAACACCGCATTGGATTGCCATTATTTTTCCATGTCGCTCGAATACCAGAGCATAGTGAACATTGCGGCCATTGGTTCGGACGGCTCAATTTCAGGGAAGGTCGCTCCTTCTGGCATCTTCGAAGCAATGAAGGAAATGAGAATTAGCAACCAACTAAAATGAAACTCATAGCCCTAGTCCTGTGCTTCGTGGAAATATTTCTCCAACTAGTTGACGAGGTAGCTCAACCAATTCATTTGCATCCCTTTGACGCATTTCCTTGTGAGGTTGACGACGAACCCCATGACCTATGTTGGTTTGTTCTTCCTGATGAGCTTACCAGCGATCAACTGGAAGGCTAGGCGCACTATGCCATTTTGGAGGGAGGCTACCTTGTAGCCCCGCTTCTCTTTCTCCACATCGTCATAGGTTTCTTTTATGCGCTACACCAAGGCATGATCTGCAGCCTTCCCTGGTTAAAAATCCTTAGGGTCGGGTCCTTGCATGCTTAATCCGGTGATCCGATGGATCAACGTTGTATCTACTATGATGTATCGATCCAACCATAGGTAACTTCCATGGTAGCATGATAGGAGGATTTTAACGCACATGTTAACCTCTTGATGTCTGTCAAAGTGTGGTATCTTCATCATATTGAGGATGGTTGATCTTGTGATGTCCATAGTCCATGGCTAGGGGATTATCTTCGACTTCTTCCCCGTTGTGTTTGTCAAGTACTTGTGAGGTGCGAGAATTCCATAGTTCTTGCAGTCTCCTAAGTTGAAGTCATTGATCTTTAGTGTCATAATCTGTCCTAACTGCATTCCAACTGCGTGTATCCCCTTCAGGAGGTACGCAGTAATCAGTGTATAGTCGAAGTCCCTTAGGACGCTATCACGACTAACCGCACCAGCCAGAGGTGGGATATAGTCAGGCAGGATTGATGGGATGAGATTCATGTTTTCCAAGTTGTCTTGATGCTTGATTCTCTTCTCTATCGCAGTTCAGGAGGGCCCAGATCGACGTGCAATCGATGGGGATTCTTGCACTCCTCTCATCGACGAGGCTTGTACTCCTACGAACAGGACCTTCTCAGCCATGAGGTCTATGAGGATTTCTTCGACGAATTTCTCTACTGTGCTAAGGTCACCCGACATACACGCTCGAGATCAAATATATCGATTTGGTGAACAAAAAATCAAGGTAGCAGAACGAATGGCGAGGTTACAATAAGCACTATGTGAAATAAATTAGTCCTCTGCGGACTCAGATAATCACAATTCGTGAAATTGTCCTCAGTGAAATGCTTGACGAGATAAATAGACAATGTCGTAATGGTCTCCTCCAATGGGCAGGAATGCCTCAATCAATACAATTCCATCTTTTATGGCGTGGTCCTAGTGGTCCAATGGCGAACGTTCTGGCAGTAACTACATTTCTAGCCATTCTAGAGCATCGTTCTAATGGTTGAGACGCCTCCAACGGTCATATTGCTTCATCATGGTGACATGTCATTCGGTGTTGTTCTTCTATTCCGGCGAGGTTCATGTTCTGCAAACCTTCCTCTTGTGAAGTCCTCTTGAGAACCTCCTACAATTTTTCTAGCTTTGCTTTCTTCTTACTGAGCTTTCTAGCTTTCTTTCCTATGATCTGCATCTCTGGATTCATCTTTCCATTATTGTTCTTATTTTTTCTTAGCATAGTAACTTCGCACCGTTGAGGATATTTCAAAAGGTTTGAGGAGAATACTTCTTCTCTTATTGTTTCTGGAGTAGGTGATCTACTCTCCTACATGGATAGGTTCTTCAAGCCTTCTTGTGTTCTTTCAACTTCAACGGTTAAGTCTCTAGCCCTCAGTTGCTTTGAATTGTCCTCTTGTTCTTTTATTAAGCATGTTATTCTCTTAGTCATGAAATCCCTTAATTATTTCTTTTTCTATTCTATAGCTTTCTCTTCTTCTCTCCTTCAGATATGATCTCTCTCGATCCAAGTCTTTCCTAACAAAAGTGCAAAGGGAGTGTTCTCAACAAACTTAATGAACTCAAATTCTTATTTTGTTGATGTTCCATGAGAAACCATAGGTACATGGGAAAGTCTTCCACATAGGGTTATCATCTTTCCTTTAAACAATCTTATTCCTCCCAATGAAGGAATCATAGAAGTATTTCCTAATATTTCCCAAGTACTTTATGTCATGATTTTCACCTGTGTTTTTGCATCCAACACACTGTCTATGTCGAATTCTCCTATTCTTGTTTATATGCACTCTTTCTCTTTTAAAATCTCTGATAAACTATTGTTTCTATGATCATTCAATGTTTCTTTCATCTCCAATAATATAGCCTATGATTCTTTCTGGTTCTTTAGCATATTCTTAGTATCTTAACCTTAGTCATGGTTTTCGTGTCTTATATTCATCTTCTCAAATTTACCAATCATTCTAGGGAAATATAAAACTTCATGTCCAGTAGATTTACAACAAAGTCAAATAGGATTTCTACCAGGGAATTCCTTACCAAGATGTCCCGATCTTCTGCAATTATAACATAATGTCAATCCTCTCTTTCTCTTAAATGATCCCCAACCTTTCATGTACCGCGCACTAGGATCACAGTGATAGACCTGCAAAAAATTATTTCTAGGATCCTACATCCACTTGTTAGTCCAAAAAATCTTTCTATGCATAGGGATAACGTACCTTTCACTAATTTTATCAGATCTATTCATATCACATCTTCTTTCTTCTATTTGTGCCCTAGTTTTCAGACTAGAACGAAATCTATCAATTATACCTTGATCCATTATTTCGAAACAAAAATTTCCACTTATCTTACCTTTATCAGAGAACAAAGATTTAATATATTACCTGTTTTCTTCATATTGGACTTCTCTTCTTAGCACAAAGATTCAAAATTAAAGTAGAGTATTGCACACTAGGGAAACAGGTCTACGCATAGAGCTTTCTCTTTTCCTCAGTTCCCAACAATCACAGTTTCAAGTCCCGACAACATAACCATTTGTTGGCACAGGGGCAGACCCAAGGTTCAACACTTCAACAGTGCACCAACAAAGCCCTAACTACCAACCCTTTCGGCAACACCTGCGAAGCAGATGAAGTCTCACCTAAGGTAGAGGCAGGGGGGGTTGCAGGACTCAAGTGTCTACAACTTAGCTGGGACACAAATCTGTGATCACAATGCTTTAATAGAGCACTTAATAGTTAACATTCATTAGTCTTTAACCATTATTCACATCGCAGGTAAAACCCTAATTACATAAAAACACAGTATTCGACAAGATCTAGCACATCCAAGCATTCAGCATATAGAAATAGATCAGATCTAGCATTCATCCATATCACTAAGCATTAAACATTAATCCAGAATAAGAACTAAGAAAATAAATACACAACCATATGAACAACATAGAACAAAGAACCATAACACATGATATACGTGGTTCACCCCCAGCGTGGGGCTACGTCCACAACCTCTTCTTCTCTTATTTATCTTCTTTCAATGCACAGAGCCACAAAACTAGCTCCACATAGGACAAGATATCTACGTGCACCTCACCAAATCCTCCTTCCCCGAGCTTGGTACAGCACAGAGCCTTCTTACAATCACTTGCACTTAGCTCTGCAAGTTCTCAACACACAGTATGCACAAAGAATTTACAACTATTTGCACTTAGCTCACTAGCTTACAACTGATTTAGCATCGCCCTTACAACTGAATTAGCACCACCTAATTACATCGCCAAGATACTTATTTATAATTTACAAAAGGGGCCTAAACATGGGTAAGACCCATGGGCCGACATCCCATACATGTTACATAAAATCTAAACCCAAAAATCCCACAAAAGGGGGTGAGATCCCGCGATATTCTCTTCGCATGGCGCTTCATCTTCGACCAACCTGTTGAAGTCCCAAAAATGGTCAAACACGACCAAGGTTCTCCAAAACTTGGTCGAGGGCCAACATCTAGATTAAATTAGAAAAGTAACCTCTTGGAGTCTTCTTTAAGCCCTTTTCAGACACTCTAAACATGAAAATATTTTCGAGCGGTCTTGTTGTCCTTCACGCTCGCCAAACTCAAATTTTGAAGGCACGCCTATCCGATGGTAGTTTACCCCTTTTTCGTTCCGGATGGTCAATTTTACGAGCAAAGGTATACTCTAGGAACTGCGATTATCTAGAAGAGTATTCTTAGGTATAATTTTAACCCTTTTTTGGGCATGAGGGACTAAATTTATGAAAAAGGAACCCCCACAGAGTCCATAGTTAAGCTCTTTTAGAATCCCTAAAATTGAAAAGATCGGCGAGTGACATTGTTACTTCATACTCATTAAATTGGTATAGAATAAAATATACTGGCATGAGTTTACCCCTTTTTCTATCATGTAGATTATAGAGGAAAAAGGTACGCCTCGAGAGATTCATCTCGTTGGGATAGTTCTCCCCGATAAATTTTATACTTTTTCGGGCTAAGGAGACTAAATCCAGAAAATGACAATGATTCCATAGTTAAGCTCTTTTCAAACTCCTTAAAATTGAAAATATTTCCGAGTGATCTTGTCTTTGTCACACTTGTTGAAATGGTTTTGAATAGACATCTTTTCGGTGCTAGTTTACCCCTTTTTCGAACCGACTAGACTATCTCCAAAAAAGGTACCCATTGGAGTCTTCTTTTACATTTTTTAAGACTCTCTAAACGTGAAAAAACTACTGAGCTTACCTTCTCTGGGCTCGTTAAAATTACATCAAAGGGATTTCATTGTGTCTTGTTAATCGCATTTTCATCTCTGTGTCTTTGGCTTAATGTCGGCTACATGTTTCTCTCAACTGAACCTTTGAAGCATGCCTTATACGCAAGCCTTATAGCACTTTGACTTTGTGACCTGACACCTTGACCCATGGAGGAATTTTCCCCGAGTGTCCTTTTCATGCACATGTCTCCTTGCTCTGAGAATTAGTGTGTTCCTTGCACCTGGAACTAGTATGCTTACCTGTGACACTCGTTCCTCCTTTGTAACATAGAATTATTTTATTCCTTTTCAAAGCTCTTTAAAAATTGAAAAAGACAAAAAAAAAAAACCAAAAAAGAGGGGACGAGAAATATATATTCTTTTTTGGCAGCACAATGAGTCACCCTTGGACAAAGAACATCCTTTCGTTTGTTCATAAAGCATTGGGATCTAATATGACCTTAGGAAGTTGTTCTCGCTACATAGATTTGTGTTCTCCTCCATTTGGTTACTCTTCCAAACACATGGAGAGTTTGTGTTGCCTCCTGCATTGTGAACTTATGTCACTATCATGTTGCCTGGATCTGATCATTTTTTGTTCTTTTGTCCAAGGAAAGTTTCACCCAACCTAAGTCGGCCTTTCTGCAGTTTGTCTCTTGACCTCGTGACCTATCCATCCCGAAGGTCCAATCAAGTCCTAATTCAAAATCAACGAAGTTCTCTGCCTGATCATCGAGATCCTCTTGTCTTTTCTCGACGAGCCATCAAAGACCTCTGGGCAGTGAAGTCATACACTCACACTATAATCCTACTCAATTTTTTAATATCTTGAATTTGTTGCTCGAGCTATGAAGACCTCCTCTCCAGCCATCGGGCTTTATTGGCTTCTTGAAGAAGGATATTGTACTTGTATATCTTTGATTTTGAGATGTATATCCGTTGTGTATTTCTCGTGGATACACTTTATATATTTATATGACATGGATCTGAAGTGTATTTGATTGGCATCCATGATTTATTTCATCAGGAGCATGGGTATTCCCACCTCAGAGAGACAATTTTTATTTTTTGCAGATGGCACCTCCCGAACTCTAGTCCCAGGCTCACTCATTTCGTACATTGGTGAAGATTTTGTAATGTATTTTGGCCATCAGATGATATTATGACCTGACACATTAGGGGGCATCTGTTAAAACCCTAAATTTATCTACACATGCATACCTGGCCTTTGGCCCTCTTACTTTCATTTTTTGTCAAAGAACTACCAAGTTTCTCTTCTAAAAAACCCATTTTTTGAAGATGTACGCGCCCTACACCACTAATGCCCATGTACATATGCTTGTTGCACCACTACAACTCACGTACATATGCATGCTACACCATTACATCCCGCGTATACTTGCAAAAGTTGCAAAAAATAAAAGTTGCAAGGAATTCGTTGAGATTACGGGCTATTGGGTAGTTTCAAAACTATTACACTACCTATAGCTCGTCACCCAACCGAATAACCATCATTTTGTCGTATAAAAGGAGGTTTTGGGGTCTCATTCCATATCTAGACATAAGAACAAGTAAACTCTTCACGTTTCACATCCCCTCCTTGCCCAAGTTATTGACACCCTTTTGTGAGAATTGCCTCAACATTTCCCCACTAGCACTTCTTCCTCCATCAGAACCCATTCACTTCCCAAGAAGAGATCAGAAGGTTGAGAGGAGAATCCATACAAAGGTGCACTTGGAGCTTGGTGAAGAGGAGCCCGGACCAAGTTCGTGGAGCAGTTGTCGGATTTGGTCGTAAAGGTATAATCATTGAGTTATTAATAAAATAATTACTTTTCTCGTCCCCAAATCATGGTGTATTGAATGCTTTTAATGGTTTATGTTTTGACATTCTAACATCTAACCCTAATTTGTATATGAAATAGCATGCTTATAGCTTTTTGTTTGTCTATCCTTGAATGCAGGTCAACCTTGGGAGGAGGCTTGTAATTAGTGAAGCTTTCAAGCGCGAGGGGATCATCAATGGACACATAGTAGAGGTATAGTTACCCGATCTAACTCATCATTTCTTTTCGTGTATGAGTTTTGGTATGTTTGGGGTAGTTAGAGAAGTAGTTGACTTTTAGACGGTTAATTGATATGCCTACATTATGAACCCTGGTGTAGTCACAGGGGGGGATTTCCCGCTAGCACTCATGCAAACAAGGTGAAGACATTATTTACTTATGATGACTTGTTTGTTGTTCATTGTATACTCTATCTGTGACATTTATTTCTTTGTGTTGGTGTTGGTTATTGTGGAGAAACACTCTTCATATTGTTACAACAAACATATGTCAACTTGATTTGATTTAAAACGAAGCAACAAAAACTATCAGGAAAATGGAGGACAAGAAAGAGATGGGAATTATGAGGGATGGTGGATGGTATGAGTGTGGAGAATGGTTTTTGAAATGATGGATATGGTGGCAGTATGAACTTAGGCATTCTTTATAAGGGATGGTGAATGAGTGTGGAGAATGGTTAATGAGGATGGTGGAAATATGAATATGAAGTTGGGAACTTTTATACTCTATGGACTTTCATCTTAAGACCAAAATTTTACTTGTGGTTCTTTTCTTACAATGACTCCATCATCTTAGAACATTCAGATGATGACTTTAGGAATATTTTATGATGGATAAGGAGAAGACACTATGAATTTTGCTTGTTGTATTTGTACTTGTATAACACAGTTTTTCTTTTAATTGTTTGATCTCACGATCAGAGTATTTATTATCATTTTGAGACCAATATGTACTTTTGGTTCTTTGCTTGAATAAGCATCAGCGAATCCATCCTCTTATGCATAACATTTAGTTAATATCTTAGGAATGTTTTATGATGCACAAGGAGAAGACATTATAGGTGTTGTTTTGTATTTGTATACTAGAATAGTTTTTCTTTCACTATTTCCATGGTCTTATAATCATAATATAAATTTTATTGTAAATGTTGGATTTATGGTTGGTTATGGGTACTTTGTAGGTGGTGATGATGTGAAGTGGAGTGTGGAGTGGTTATGCATCATATTTTCCAAATTCTTAGTAAATTAATGACATTTATACATGTTTTACCTCAAGTTACATTTTCTTTGAATCCCGATGTGTTGTTGGATGGAATGAAGTATCTGGTAAATGTTGACTAAATGTTGAAGATGAGAGTGAGCAAGGCGCTGAAGTGTTGAGAATATGAGAGAGAACTGAAGTTGTTGAGAGATGAAGAGGATGAACTGAATCTTGATAAAGGAAGGAAAAATTGGTTGAGATGAACTAAAATTCGGAGATATTGCCAAGAATTTGAAGATCTGAAAAGGATATGAAATTCTCCCCCAAACCAAAGGGTTTGCATGTCCGCATGAAAACTATTCAAGACTGAGTGGAAGTCTTTTATTGGAACATGCGGCTACAAGAAAAAAATTGTTGCAAGCTTTTGTTGATACCATGAAAGAATAAGTCTTTGTCTTGTATCCCCTATTGGTACAATTCAATCAATGTGAATTGATTTTATTGATTTTGAACATAGAAAGAAATAATTGAATTATCGTCCATTAATGTATGTCGTTGACCAATGCGAGATAGCTCACTAGTAATGGAAATGATAATCAAGGTACCTAATTACATCTTGACAAACACTAATGGATGTGATGATGTCGAGCCACCTATAATATCTGATGATCAAGGGACATTGATGCATTCCCATGATTTTCAGTGAAGAAATATGCTATTAAGGCATGTCCAAGGTACTTTTACTTTCTCTAACCTCGATCATAGATGATGTGTTGGATTCGATGGGATGAGATTTTTCGGAAGGTGGGACTTAAGTAATCCCACATCAACCATCGTGAGTAAAAAACATAAATTATTTTAAGAATACAATACAATATTTGAACCAATCATAAATTTATAGAACTTATTTTGAATCTTTCCCACTAGGAGTCTTGGTTTTCAAACAATATTAATGTCTAGTTGCGCCAGTTACGTGGTTTTCACAACTAGACTTATCTTTCTCTTTACTATTCTATTTATTTTATTTATTATAATGTCCTACTCTACTTGAAAAAGGAAACCCTTTGCTCAAGTGTAGGAGTACTTCCAATGGAGACATGTGTGTAACAGGAGTATAAACATATTCATACTCAATTTTGAAAAATATGCTTTAACGCATACCAAATCATGATATACCAGTTGCTTTGAATGATAGGATGTCAATCATTGTTGAAGAAGAAAGTGGTTCTTCGACCTGATAGTCGTCTAGAACCAACGTTCAATAAAGTCATGATGTTCTTGGTTCACTTGTTCATTTGGACCATTTTGTACATCATCCTCTACCATGTCATGTAGATATTCTACTATCAAATGGTTGGTCTCTTGGATGCATACATGATCTTATGATAGGTGCGTCAAGAACTCCTTGACCTCAAGTTCGAATGGTTGATCTCCATCGAATGCGGTCCACGATTCCTTAGTTTCATTTCCAATTTGGAAAAGATGATTAAATAAGGATTTTATATCTTCTTGTGGAGGTGGCTCATGGAAATTTTATTCTGCTATCACTTCCAAGGTGGCAAGTATGTTCCTGATTACAATTAGTATTTTTTCTTCCTAATAGCTAGAGACATCGGTTGTTGCTAGAATTTGAGATAACTATCAGAGTAACATTTCCTCTTTTGTTCAGCAGATTCTTGAGCATATTTCTTTTTCCAGTTGGTAGTTCTTGTCTTGCACAAGGGTTAATGTATGGTGGATCCTATAGATCCCAAAAGAAAACCTTAAAAATATGGAAGAAATGAAAAGAAAACACACTTAAATCAAATACGAGAAAACTAATCATGTACTCGAAGCGCCATCATGCTACTAGGATCTTGTTGTAACCAAGTTATATGTTCAAACAATTTAGGCTTCTCTTATTTTCAGGAAATAAATTAAAAGAAAACACACTTGCATAAAATAAAACAACGAGGCTTCGGAGAAATTCACCAAACTGAGTGCGTCGGGCTAGAACCCCCTTCAAAAATTCTGAATTAAGGATGCCTTTGCGTCTTACCACTTCTCCTCCCCCAAGTTGCAACTTTAGCTAAATTACACACAAAACAAAGAATCTGTGAAAACAACCTACCTATGCACTAATCCCTTTAGCACCTCCCCAACAATGATGTAAAAAATGTTGGGTAAATTATATACACTAATTTATCGACATTAAATTATAGATCGAGAGTTCAAAAACTTAGAAATGCAAGTACGGGAAATGCAGGATCAGAGCCTATTATATCCTATACTAATAACTAATACTGACAAAACCCACTTTGGAATGCATAGAGGCAATCTTAAACAACCTGACTCGGTCCATATAAATGGTATCAAGCATGAACAAAATACCATGGCTCTATATGTTATCATGTCCAGATAATGATCTATGCATGCACATGTCTAGGATCTATCCCCTCTCCATTACCAGTAAATGGATATTCAAAAGGAAGTCTAAATACTAGTAAACAATCAAATTCAAAAGAAAACAACCACAAACACATCAAGCCTAACAAGTCTAAATGGTGTTGTTTCACTTTTGCATCCAGACAGTCTGTCTACATGCAAAGAGGTGACTCTAACTAGATCATGTCAACAATCTTGATATATTCGCAAAGTAACGCAATGTAAAGGCTTCAAAGAAAACACACTTCATAATGTAATGAATAAAATCAAGACAATCTCAAATGAAACCAAAAATTAACACCACATGGCATAGCTTAACATTGGATCGCAAGATCACGTCTCTCGAGTTAGATCTCGATCTTCATTGGATTATTCCTATAATGAATCTATGCTTGTGCTATAGGAAAATAAATTAAAACGATGCAATACAAAATGCACACTTTGGAGATTAGTCCTCAAGAAGAGATACACCCGAAAAAACGAAGTATGTGTTGGTATGAAATTAATTTTATTCTATGTACAAGAATGAGATTGTTTCACATGAATAATCCATTTAAAATTGCACATATACTTGTGATGCTTAACCAAAAGAGACATATAATAACAATATCACAACATGTATAATAACAAAACAATACACTGATAACAATAACACTATAAAAAGAACTATCTATAATAAAGACAATATGCAACAATATATATTTATATTTTACGGGACAACAAACCAATTTCTAACCTAACAATAACAATACACACAATATACCATTAACAAAGCAACAACATATATAAAACAATAACTTTTAAACATAAATTAACAACATGAAACAATATAATAAACCATACATATATTAACAAAACAATGGATAACAAAAAATTAAACAAACAACAAAATGATATATAATAATTATATATTAACAAGACAATAAATATATAAGAACAAAACAATATGTATTAACTACACAATACGGAGCAACATATAAATATATCAAAACAATATATGGCAATTTAAAACGACCTGGAACCAACAATATATATAATACGAGAAAAATGAAATAACATTGAGCGATTTTTAAAAACACGAAATGGTTTGTTTACATAATACACCAATACAGAGAACGTGAACTCACATAATGGTAAACATTTAACACGATATATATATATGAACCGAAAAAAAAAACAAAAAAAAAACATGTGTATCAACAAGTAATAGGGATATACACAACCTGGTAATATGCAACGTTAAACATAAGGAGCGAACAACCATAAAGGGCGGGAAATGGATGGGTACTTGAAGATTAGGTCGAATCGATTAGACGATTAGACTGTGGATGGGTACTTGAAGATTAGGGCAAATCGATTAGTACAAGAATCACACTTCTTAAACCATCGTCAGTGAAATCATGATATAATCATCTTTTAATCACTAAAAATATGGAAAAACTATGTATTAACCACATAGAATGCATAATCATGAATGACAATAGACAATGGAGATTTATGGTGTAATTGGATATATATTATTGGAATAATGAATGCATTTATATAGCAGAAAATATGGCAAAAGTGGAGCCCAACACCCAACACTCCAATGGAGTTAATATTATTATTTTATTATAAGATTGCACTGGCCCCCTGAGTAATTCATTTATAACACTCACCATCCCATTTCTTTCTCCCGGTGCATGATACTCCAGTGGATTAACATTATTATATTGTATTATATCCAGGATTTATTAAGTTTAATTTACATTTTATTTGCACCACCCCCCGGGCATATAACTCACCCTACACACCATCCATGTGTTATTTCTTGGTGCTACATGGTATTGTGGTCGGATTTTTGCAGCAATAACATTCATTACTTTCTTTCTCTCTTTCTCATTCTTCTTCTACTAGACTAGATACCCTTTCTTTGTGTGAGGATAATCGTAGTGTTGGTTCGTGTGCTTGTTGATGTGGTGTAATCATTCCTTTGGTGGCCATTAATAAAGAAGTGTTGTGCTTTCTTTCGATCTTTCACTCTTGTTGGTATTTTGATCTCTCTTTATGAATTCAATTAGTAGTGAATTAGCCATTTATTGTGATAAATTATCTATCTTTTAAGTGGTTTTCTCCTCTATGTATTTCATCTTTCTTAGCCTAACACTGTAGGGACCCTCCAAGTGAAATTATTCCATTCTTTCCTAATGCCTTGGCGGGGTGTTTACACATTTTCCAAGTCAAGTTGGTTGTTTTTTGTTTGTTTCTTTCATAGAAAATCATATTCAAAATCAACAGCCTAAAACCTAGGGACTCCTCCCTGAGGTTAGCATGCACCAACCTGAACGCAAAGGGGGTTTTCTCGTGACATTTTTTGGCATTCTCTTATTGAATTAGACACTTTTCCATCATTCATTTTTAACTATCAAATCTAATTGGAGGGTGAAAAAGTGTGCTAGCAATGTCTCAATAGATGGAAATATGTCCATAGGATGGCTAGTTGCTCAGTCTTTACATTCAATTTGATGTTAGGCCCTGGAGTACAACAAGTTGCCAGACAACCTATGTGGTACAAGTGGTAGGGTTGGTTCCCAACTAGTATGTTGTTCTAGATAAAAGTGCTACAAGTGGATGGAGGAGCATGGACACTTTAGTTCTGAGATGGAAGTGAATTGCTTGGATGAATAACCATTGGTTGGTTATCATGACAATTAAAATTGTCCTCACTAGAGAAGCCAAGCCAAGGGTTGATTGCATATCGAATTTGGATTGGAATGATGAAATTGTAGCAGGAAGGACATAGATGTTGTCTTGAATACAATAGAGATTTATTTTTTCAGTTTAGTTGTAATAAACATAAGTAATAATGAATATAAATAATAACCAATGAAAAGACACGCCCTAATAAAAGGACATATCTTAACTAAAGGACGTGATTTTTAGCAAAAAGGCACCCACTTCGATATATATATAGGGCCCCTCATTGTAATATCAATAATGTAATATCATCATCTCTCATATTTTTATTCAATACAATATTTTAATCCACGTGTATTCTTTTATGATATCCCATTTATTTTATATATTCATTTGATGAATCAGATTGGTTCACCACATTTGATATCAGAGCTTTGTTTTATGATCCCATCCTTTGACCACATTTTTATTAGAGCCCGATTACTCTAACTTTTGACCACACAGTTATCATAGTTTCTCTGCTTATTAAATCTTTGACCACCATTGGCTTTTGGTAATTTAAAAAAAAAAAAGATGAATCCAATGCAATATATATATATATATATATATATATATAAGTCCCCTACAAATTCAAAGAAATAGTTTCTCTGCTTATTAAATCTTTGACCACCATTGGCTTTTGGTAATTTAAAAAAAAAAAGATGAATCCAATGCAATATATATATATATATATAAATCCCCTACAAATTCAAAGAAATAAGAATTTATAACATGTGTGTGTTATCGAGGTCATCCTGTGTGTTCCAACGAGGCATAGATATTGATTAACTCAAAACAGTTTGAATTACCTTTATCACGAGAATATGTTGTCATTAGACATATGTATGAGTTAATAAAGTTAAAGGGAGCAATTATTAATTCATTTTAATACCCAACGATTATTGTATCCACGCAATTACCGATACCCACAGTTACCTTCCATACACCTATACATTTCCATTTTGCATGAACATGAGTGTAATTAGAGTGCAAGAAGGAAATTGTGAAATGAAAACGAAAGAGGTTAGAACAAAATTAAGGTGTCCATCCAAATTGAGCAATTATGTTGGAACATTTGTGTTTGTTCTAAAAGCCACCATGGAATTTTTGTGAATAGATGAAAAGATAAACCTGTCATTCCAAATCCCTAGCAACATAATTTTATAAGTAATCAACCACCATGACGAAACCATAAACCCATATCTAGATTGTTCATGGGAAATTAAATCTAAAAGTTTACGTTAAAAGGGAGAGAATCACTTTGTAAACCTTATGGTGAATAGTTTGTTGGTGGAACAATATAAGGTTTAACCATACTACGGGTATAAGGAAGAGAAATCAAAGTCTTTTTGAATTGTAAAGTGTTATATTACAAAAGATTTAAAAAGATACTTTCAAAGCGTTAATTTAAAAAAAATATTTTTTTTACCAATTTCTAAGTCAAAAGGTATAAAGGGGTTATTCAATTTATTTTATTTCATGAAATTCCAAGGTATTTACAAAAATAAAGGGGGAATACCAAAAAAAAAAGTGTCAAGGGTTAAATAAAGTATTAAGGTACTTTTTAAGATATAAAAATTGAAAAAAAAAAATCAACTAAAGTGACAATAAAGTACCATACTATTAAGTACAATAAAATGTTATTATCTAGTTGACGTAAAGAAGAGTAAAATAAATAAATTATTTATACTATAAAATATTAAAGAACCTTATCAATGAAAAATTACACAAATTAATTAAGGAATAAGTTAAAATAGGAATCATGAATTATATGGACAAATTAATTAAGGAATAAGTTAAAATAGGAATCATGAATTATATGGATGATTCTATCATTATGATGAAATGTTCATATTGTGGAAACGATGTCAAAAGTACAATGATCTTCAAAACTCTAATATGGTTTTGTGATTATTTTCAAAGACTATTTTCTATAAACAAATGTTAAGGTGACATGCAAATGAAACAATATGAGATACAAATAAAAAAAATTAGACAATGAATTAGGAAAAAAAATATCTCAAGGATATGTTCTAAAATGAATTATTAGAAAAGGACCAAGAAATGTCTCGCCTAAAAGACCACGGTAAAAAATTACTTGCACAAATCAAGAAGATAAAGGTTACGAAGCGGTATAATAAAATATTAGAACAATAGAAGGAAGATCTCAAGAAGAACCAATTAGGAAAAGAGGAAGAAATATCACACTTAAAGAAGCTTAAGCAAAGGTTGATTGGGAAAATCAAAAGGTTAAAAGACGAGAAAGTTGGAAATCAAGACATTAAAAATATAGTTGACAAATTAGGAAATGAAGAACTTTAACGTTTAAGGAATCAAAACCAAAACCTACTTGCACAAATTAGGAAGCTTAAGAATGATAAGAAGTTATTGTAAAACAAGTTAGAACAACTTATCAAGAAGGAAGAATTGAAGCCCTCGGATGTAGAAATCCAAGTTGTGGAGAAACGAACAAATACAGATCCAATCAATATCACAACTCAAAAAGGTGCAAAACCAGTTGAAGTAAGGAAAACTTCGGATGCTAAGTACAAATAGTGGAAATTCCAAGTGTACTTACTAATAGAAATTCAATTATTAACAAAGCAACACTAGTGCATGAAGAAGATATAATACCAAAAGTTAATCGAGAAAACATAAACACGATAAGGGAAAGTCATGCTATAAAGACACCTTATCGACATCCTACTCACAAAAGTAGGTACATTAACAAGTCAATATATCAACATCACTCAAAATGAAAACAATTGACATATCTCCCAAAGAATATTGATGCTAATACAATTGAGTCTCATAATAACAATTTATCTTGGGAATCCTATACGTGAAATATTCCACAAAGGATCAAATTAGGATGATACAGTTCAAAAATTCTTCTCAACAATTAGAAGTTCATAATGTATCATATCATCAACCATAACAACTTAAGGAACAAAGAATCATGCAAAGACATTACAAACTAGAGAAAAGATGTAAAGCCTTTCCATAAATATGCTTTGAGTACAAAGTATTTCTAAAGGGGAGGGAAATGTAATAAACATAAATATATAAAAATAAATATAAATTGATAATAATTAATAATGAAAAGATATGTCTTAACAAAATGACATGATTCTTATTGAAAAGGCATTCACCTAAGTGATTTGAATCAGATCCGACAAGAACAATTGGCTATTGACGCAGGCTCTAAGATAACCAACACATGCATTGTAAAGGATATGGACGATGAAAGAAATCAACTTGTTGGTGTGAAGGGCCCCATGCCATCATGATTGATGTCCAATTTTATATGTAATGTATGTAAATTCGAGTAGTATATTATTGTATAAAAGAAATAATAAGACATTCAGAAGACCTTTTCCACGTGGGAGAAAAGATAAACAAACAAACAAAAGAAGGAGAAGCGGATTGGAGAGAAGCTATAGCGTTGGGGACGCTTGAACTTCCATCTATCCTCCCAGTTGACTGAGCATTCTATATCATGTATCCCCACAATGAGAAAGGAGTTCTTTGGTTGTGAATAATGTAGAGAGGTTTCCTAGATGTCACTAAGGAGCATAGAGATGAACCAGAGAGCCTATAACTTTCCCATTATCGAATAATAAAGAACCTGGATGAAGCCAAAAGGATGTTGTTTTTCTCATTTGGGTTTCCAGGGTAAATTCTAAGTTATGTGTGATGATGGTTTGTGGTTGCATTGTTCATGAATGGTTAATAGTGTGCATTGCAATTTAATGATTGTCTTTTTTTTTTGCAAAGAGAACTCTATGCCAATTATAGCTCATTTTATATTAATATGGTTTTCATGGGTGAGTAAACAGACTAACATCTCTTTAACCACACTTGTACATTGATTCATAGGTTGGAAATCAACGATCCTCCTTCTGAATTCGTTGTTATTCATTTGGGGGTTTCTAATTTCGTTTTTGGAGTTGTTGGGAACATTATCGACTTGCTAGAGAGTTTTATTTTACCCATAAATCATGGATGGATTATATATCGAAGTTTTGAGTTGTTTGGGCGTTCATTAGCTTCCCATGAACCATATACACATTTTTTCCACTTTTCCTACTATCAATTTTTCCCTAGACATTTTCCTCTCTTGTTGAGTGCTAAAGTCGACTTCTAAAACGTTTTCATTGCTAGCGAACGATAAAATTGACTTACCTACATTTGTGTGCATCGTGGCTCACCAAAAATCACTCCAAAACATTTTTTTTGTAGAGTTGGTTGTCGAATCCATCCTCTGAACATTTTTATGCACCTTGGGTTATCAAATTCTCCTTTCAAACTTTCTCCTCAGTTGTTGGTTCCTAAATTCAAATTTCCAAGGTTTCCCCTTCATGGTTGGTCACCAAATTCGCATTTTAATTATTTATTTTAACATCAATTCGACCCATCTCTGTCCGGGTTCTTTCTTGGTCAAATTCCTTTCCTTAATCGACCAAAAATCCTTCCTAGTTGACTCAATACGCCCATGGTTCAATTGGGTTTTCATTTGATCGATTTGACTAAACTTGGTCTACTTGACTTGGTTAACCCGACTTGGGTCAACTCGACTTCGTTGACTTTCTTTCCCTTCAACTCGACTTGCTTCCTTTCTCGACTTCTAGGTAGTCAACTTCATTTTTATTTGGGTCGACTCGACTTGTGGCTTGATTGGTCGAGTATTTCCCATCATCCAAATAACTAAGGTTATATTTGTTTTCCAGAGATTTCCATGTTGGTGAGATAGATAGGATATCAACCTTCCGTTTACAAATCACTAGGTATTTATATGGGGGTCATATTGCATTTATTCATATTCTATCATCTCTCATATTTACTCAATATATTGTTTTGATCCTTATGGATTTTTTTTATTATTCCATTTATTTTGGATATTCTTGATATGAACCAAATTGGTTCTCTACAGACAAGCAAGATTTAATAATTCTAACACTCCCCCTTAATGACTATTTGTGTTCATCTTTGTCAGGTCACATTTTCATCATCATCTAGTCCTCTACAAGAAATTTTCCATCATGAATTGAATAACCCCTTAATTAGCAAAGTCTATAGTTGGTCCAACCTGGTATTTTCACCTCATATCTCGATCATACAGACATCACCAAATTGTCAAAGTCCATATAAAGGAATAACCATGCACTGTAATCTCATGGGTACTTAACCAATGCAAGAACTAGTTTAATAAGATGTCCTTCATATACATGGTTCATTCAACTTTTTGATGAAATCCCCCTAAATGTAAAAATTTCAGTTTTATAGGCACCTCCCAGAGTCTACAACCAACATGGTCCACTCATAAAGAATCCAACAAAAATATGGCCCACTCCTCCAATTGTTTACCAACTCTATAACATAGGTTTCTGCACTATACCAAACAAGTTATCCAAGTCAACCGGGACACATGGCAAAGGGGTATTCATGCATATCTAGGTATTACAACGATATTCCCTTTACATGTTACATACATAGATATAGGTATGCACAATTAACATACTCCATCTCATGGAGACGCTAGGTTCAAGCGTAAAAAAAACAATGTCTAGGTACCACTATAGTACTTCTCTAGAGTACCAAATCTAAGCAATATACAAGCTCAAAGTTTTCATGGACCAATACATCATATCAAAACATGGCATCATAGACTTGCTACAAAAACAAGGTGTGGTTCACATTACCATATGGTCAAATCTGCTTTTATTCAACACAACTTACAAAATCCACCTTGTTTGTCCTCCAACATCCAATCTTCACCCTTGTTGTCAATACACTACCACAACAACTATCACTAGTTTCTCTTGGACCAATGTGGTTACCACAAGAAGTATCACTAGTTTCTCTTGGACCAATATGGTTCATCCACTGGATATCCAAATTAAATGAGATATCATAAAAGAATCCATATGGATTAAAATATTGTATTGGATACAAATATGAGAAATGATGATATAGAATGACTGATATTACAATAAGGGGGGCCATAAATATATCTAAGTGGGTGTCTTTTCACTAAAAGGCATGTCCTTTAGTTTGTTAGGATGTGTCTTTTTATTATTTATTATTTATTATTAGTATTTATATTCATATATATTTATGTTTATTACATTCCCTTCCCCTTTATAAATGCTTTGTCCTCAAATAATATTTATGGAAGGGTTTATGTTTTGTTCTAGCTTATAATGTCTTTATATGATTATCTATTCTTGATGTTGTCATGGTTGATGATATGAGATGATATGAGTTACGAAGAGTTGAGCAAAACTATCAAATTTTGAAAGGGTTTGACCACCCTAATTCAATTTTATGCAAAATTGTGTGGCAATGACTTGTGTGATTTGAGAATAATAATATTCCACACTTGAGCTTCTCTTCAATATAATAGGATATTTACTTATATTCTCATATTGATTTCGTCTTTGGTTAGTTTGTTGAATAATATGATGATAATTTGGATGACGATAAGGCATCCTTCTAGCTTGTGTCTTATGTTTTGAAACCTCATCTCTTGACACTTTTGATGATATATTGGTTGATAAGATTTCATTTGGATATGTATTGATTTATTTTTCCATAGTCTGGTTTTTTACAACTTACGACTTCTTTATTTCAATGAGATTGGTCATTATTTGTTTATCAATGAGTGATTCCTTGCTAGTAAATTGCTTTAGTGTTTCTTGTTGCGGATTTTTTTCTCCTTTTAACTTCTTAATCCATGTGATCAAGTTTTGAATATGATTCTTAAGGAAATAAATTTCTTCATCTTTATCTACAATATCCTCATCAAATTATTTTTGCACCTTTTGTACTATCTTGTGACTATCATGAAGGATAATTTTTGAGATATCTTTAAGGTCTTCTGATGTTATTGAATATGAATCCAATTTAACATCTTGTAACATAATCTTCCTTTTTATATAAGAGAATGTCAAAAAAATCCTTCTTCATGTTGAAGATGAAAGTCCCCAATGTCTCCATCCAAGGTGAACCTATAATTATTTCACCATCATCACTCCACAAAGATCTAACAATGAATTGCAATAGAAAAGTATAATCTCCAATGTTCATCTAAAAATCAATTATGTCATATTGTTTCTTGTCCCAAAAGTCTACATTTTCTATTATATTTGACTTGAGAATCACTAATTGGTTAATGAATTATACACTAACATAATTATTACGTTCAACGGGGAAAATAAAATAGTAATATATTTCCATGCAAATGCCCCTTTGATTCTAAATAGCACCAAAACATAATTTTTAAGGTTTCAAGAAATCTTCATTTTTCTTGATTATTAAAATTCATTTTCATTTCATCAATAATAACGTTAAATATGATATTTTGATTACAAACCTTATATATTTCTTTTAAGACTTCCTTGATATTCCTTAACACCTTAAGTTGTATACCTGAATATTCTTTCATTGTATTTTTGTGGGTATCTTTAAAACTCCACAATAATAAATGAACTTCCCTTATCACTTTTAGATTGAGTGTTTAGTCAATCAAATGTGGTGATTCCACTTATACATTCCCTCCTTTTATTTTATTTTTAACTCAAAAGAAAGGTATTATACTTGAAATTGTACTATTGATACACTTGTTATCCTTGATTTACTCAAAATGCTTTAATCTTCAATGTCTTGCCTTTTCTTTTAATAATTACAAGTATGGAACTTGTGAATTCTTATTTTTGTTGGAAACTGGTGACAATGAATTCCTCCAGGATTAGGACTTCATATCCTATAATCCAGCGTTGGTTGTAACCAATAAGACCAAGTTAGAATATGGATGAGATTGCATTTAATAATCAATTTCCTACGTAAATGTATATAAATTTATGTAAGCCCGTAGAGGCAGACATAAGGAGTGTGAGTGAGCTATTGTAATCTCCATGATTTGAATAATAATACAACTGATGCCTTCTCTTGGTGGACGTAGCCCAATGTTTGGGTGAACCACGTAAATCTCTATGTCTTTTAATTCTGCGTGAGTATGCTTGGCTTATGATACTTGTGTTTCCGCATTTACGAATATAACAAGTGGTATCAGAGCAGGTTAGAGGAGAGGGTGACACAAGAAACAAATTCTCAGAGGAGCCGCAAGAGTGAAACCTGTGTAAGGTGCGTCGATTTCCACATCGTCGCAGGGGCCCCCTCTTGGAAGGTGCGACGGCCCATTAGTCGAACTTGCGGAACTCGGAAATTCTTGAGATCCTCGCACCCTGACTGTATCGAGAGGGGAGAAGACCATCATACGTCATTGCATCCTGGTTGTAGTTGGAGGTGTGACGACCCATACTAGAACGTCGCAGGGCACTCACTTCAAGAGGTGCGGGGACTCCCGTAGATTAGAAAACATTCGCTTGTTTTTATGGAGTGAAAATAATTTAAGGTATGGTCTTTGTTTTGGAAAATTTTAAGGTATGACATCATAAGGGATATTTAACTATTATTTTAAAGAGTTGGAGTCTTTTTGGTGGATTTGATAAAAGGTTTTTTATCAAGATATAAAAATATATATTTTTTAAAACCTTTTTCACCATTAATTTTTTGGGTTCAACCTTTGAGTATAAGGTTACATTATTTTTTAAAAGGGATTGGTTATTATAAGAAGTGGTGTTTTTTGGAATTTTTCCTTTTTCTAATGGTGAAAACTCAGAGTGCTAAATTCGAAATCGAGAAGTTCAATGGCAAGAACAATTTCGAGATCTGGAAGGGTAAGATGCAGGATCTGCTCATGCAAAAAGGCATGGTGAAGGCTCTTTTGGGAAAAGAAAAGAAACCCACGACCATAATAGATGAAGACTGGGATGAGATCAATGCAAGAGCACTGAGTGCCATATGCTTGTGTTTGGCAGATGATGTTATGTTCAACATTTTTGCGGAGAAGAGAACAGTCGGTTTGTGGACAAAGCTGGAAAGCCTGTACATGATGAAATCCTTGATGAACATGATCTTCCTGAAAAGACAATTTTATAGTTTGTGCATGAAGGAAGGTACGAAAATAGTTGATCATTTAAATACTTTTAATACTCTTTTAGTCCAATTGACTAGCATGGGAGTAAAATTCGATTATGAAGACAAAGCAATTACATTATTGTGTTCTTTGCCCATGTCACAGGATCACTTTGTTACCTATATTAGTTTCATCACAACAAAAAGTATTGAGTTTGATGTTATTGTTGGAGCACAACTGTCTGAGGAAACAAGGAAGAAAACTAATTCATAAACCTCTACATCTGAGGTGATGATGGTTAGAGGCAGGCCTAAAGAAAGATGACAGGGTCAAAGAGATTTCTCTCGGTCAAATTCGAAGGGAAAGAAAATCAAGCTTAAGTGTTGGTTTTGTGGAAAATATGGACACCTGAAGAAGGACTGTTGGAAGTGACAACAAGCCTCCAAAGACGACCCTCCAAAAAAAATGAAGGAAGTGAACACAACTGAAACAGGTTCAGTAACAAATTCAAGTATGACTAATGAAGTGTTATCAATTAGTATTGGTTCACATCATGATCAACAGTGGTTATTAGATTCCAGTGCTACAAATCACATGTGTCTTCATAGACACTGGTTTGTTACTTACCAGTCTATATATGATGGAATAGTTTACATGGGAAATGATATCTCGTGTAAAGTTGTGGGAATTGGTAGCATTCGAATTAAGATGTTTGATGGAACTTTTAAAATACTAACTGATATGAGACATGTACCTGAGCTTAGGAAGAACCTAATTTCTTTGGAAGTCTTAGACACTGGAGGATATGAGAGTATTTTTGTAATGTTTCCAAGCCATTATGCCAGGAACATCACGTCTTGCATGAATTTTAAACTTTTTCTGGTTGTGGCATTTCGTCAAACACTTTTTTTATTGTGATCCTTTAAGTTGCGCTTAGGGTTTTACTAGTGAGTTTAATGTGTGTTTGCAACAACATATAAGAAGATAAAGTAATGAAACACACATCAACCATAAGCAAGACCAACAATGTAATAGAAAAACCAATAATGATTCAGATATGATCTTTATTCATAATAATAAGAACCTGACACAAGGATGAGGCCGATCTGGAATGCTCAACAGATGGATCACGTACACATAATAAGAGCTTCTACAAAATGATCCAATAGAAGACTAAAGGCCTCCAAAGGATGAATACTCAATGAAGACCAATGCAAGAATAGATTTGGGTCGTATGAAGCACCAAAACCCCCAAGTTGGATGATGCTATGCCCTGTTGGGTGACTGAAGACCCTCAATAATTCGGCCCAATTGAAGGAAGCTTCCAAATGAGCCCAAACTGAGTAGAATAGTAGATCAATATACTGCAAGAGCAACTCAGGTGCTCAAATCTCCAAGATCTATCTCAAAGCCATGGATCTAGCCTCCCTCCTAGATGCCTCCAAATGCTCCACCAAACCACTAGAATGATAGATCGGGGCCTGGTTACCTCACTGGTGAAGTCCCAAGCGAAATAGTGAAGGTCTGGGATAGAAAATGACTGAAACCACTTTATGAAGTTGCTCCTCTCCTCCAATTCGTCCCATGCATCTAATAAATAAAATGGAACATAAAAATCCTCCTGAATGGACTAGATCTGATGTCCAAGACCTTGGAATGAAAACCCAGGTGCTAGAATCTCTAGGAGCCCTACCAATCACCTACAATGAACTTCCCTCAATGGATGGTGTGCCCCCCCTTGCTGGAAACCCCCAATGGTGCACCCTCCTTCTCTTCCTATGCCTCTGGCTGGTGTAGAACCCTCCTGCACTAAGTAGATCTAAACTAGAATGGTGTGGGGGAATATTGCATCCCCAAGACCAAGCTTGGGACAAGCTAGGTGGAAAATTTCACCACTAAATCGTCCTCTCCAATTCCAATGAGCTATTACACTAAGAGTTTCCTCCAAGTATTGTGCCCAAAATTCCCTCTTCAGTGAATTTAATTGACTTATAGCTCAAAATACTAAAAATCATGGAAATCGTCGAAATGCAACGGAACCAAAGCCAATATGTGCAGAATGGATCATAATGATGAAATAGGACGAGCGATGCAATCTGGACCCCAAAATACCTCTCAATATCTCTTGTAGTTTCTATAATCTCCGTTTGGCTACTCTAGTCATCATAACACCCGGTAATATCATGATGTTCCAAAGTGGGGACATTACAATTGTTCAAGGTGGAGTTATGAAGGTATACAAAGGAATCCTACTGGTTATGAAAGAGAAGAGGGTTGGTAACCTGTTTCTGTTAGAAGGAATAATTGAGTCAGATCATGTGACAGTGGTATCTAAGAACAATAGTGAATATGTTTGACTTTGGCATCAATGGTTGGGTCATATGAGTGAACAAAGATTAAATGTTGATTAAGGTTGGTTGTCATTGATGTCAACCCTTGAAGAAAGCCCCGTAGCACAAAGTTTTGGGTAATGGACCCAAGTTTGTTTGATGTAAAGATGACTCATTATTGTCTTGTCATGGTTTATAAGAAGTACATATGGATGAACTCCAAAGTGGTCCCCTTATGGTGAAATCCCTCACGGGAAGACACTTTGCGGATTGAGTTATCCTAGAAGTATGGTTAGAGAACCCATGATTATTTGTGAAATAATAAGATGAAGGTCAGTGAATTTATCAGTGAGACTATCCTAGATGGATAGTGTTTGTCATTCCATTTTTGGTGGTATGCAGAACATCACATAACTCCTCATGGTTAGAGAGTTATGGCCATGAGAAGTTGGAGAACTAAGGTTTGGGTAATGGACCCAAGTTTGTTTGATGGATAATGGTATGAGTTTTAATATATTTTCAGGAAATACTATTCTATATGGATGGTGCATGTCATCCCATTTCTGGTGGTATGTGGAACGTCACATAACTCCTCACGGTTTGAGAGTTATAGCCTTACGAAGTTGGAGGACCCTCTTATGTCATCTAGAAGCCCCAAAAGGTCAAAGTAGTCAAAGTGGTTTAAGAGATTTTAGAAGGTAAATAATAAAGTGAAGTGATGAGTGTACTATAATTCAAAGTGAATACAAAATAAATTATTTAAATAATAAATTTAATGGAGAAATTAGAAGTGGGTTAACCCTAAAATAAGGAAAGTGGGCAAAGTGACCTGGAAGATGTTTTTAAGGAAGCTACTTGAAGAGTATAAATAAGAGGAAAGGCTCTCTAATTTAAGACACACTTGAGAATATTGAATACCTATAGGTGTATGAGGTAACAAAATGATATCTAAGCTGAATTTCTGAGGGAAGGTGAAGAAAAGAACGCTGAAATTCAAGGAAGGATAAATTCTTTTGATGATGTTTTCTAAGGTGTTTCGGGTAAAAACGTCATAACGTCTTCATAACAGATCCAAATTCAGTAAGACCAAATGTGTTGGTTACAGTACAGTCTATAGTATTCTTTGTAACTGTTTCAAAACAATTCCAAAAATATTCCGTGTGGGGCACGCTCTACAAGGTCGCTCTCTAGAATAAGCCAGAATTCAGCAAGGTATGCCATTTTTTCTATAACTAATTTTCTGAGAGGTTCCAAGTAGTGAAACCTGGAGGAATTGCATAAAACACACTGAATAACATTGTGTATCAGTTTCATATCTTTATTCATTACAGGTACAAAGTTATGATTATTTCAAGTTAGGGTTGTTGACTAATCCAAAACTAGTCATGTGAGACTAAAGAAAAGTTTGATGAAAATGCTAGTCTCTTGTTGTTAAAGTTAAGGAAGGTTTGCAGGTATGTGATCATATACACCAGAATTTACAAATCATATTTGGCTGATGAAATTGATGAGGGATTTTGGTTGAAGTACAAGTAATTAGGTACATGGTTGAGACAAGTAGTTGATGAGTTGGCACATACATGAGGTGTATAGTTAATGATGTTGGTACATATTGATGAGACATAGTTGATGAGTACTTGACACATGATTGGTACATAATTGGTGCATGGTTGATGCACTTGTTTATGGTATATCTTGGTGCATGGTTGATGCACTTATTTATGGTACAAGTTGATTACAGGTTGAGGTATAGGTTGATGCATGGTTCAGGTTTATTGGTACAGGTTTACAACGGTATATCTCACAGTGATAGTGTGAAAGTGGTTCCATCATTCTACTTCTACTTCGAGGAGGTTGGACAGGGAAAGGACAGGTGGTTGTAGCCGGAGAACATAGGGGGTTGTAGCCTCCTTCTGGTTGTAGCCATAGAATTGGGGAGTTGGAACTTCCCTCAAGTTGTAGCCTGAGAAACTAGGGGGTTGGAGCCTCCTTCCAGTTGTAGCTAGAAAACAAAGGAAGTTGGTGCTTCCAATGAATATAATTCTTCAAAACATATAAGAAAAAGCATTATGTGGTTTTCTCCCGATTTGGGCTTCCACGTAAAACACTGGTGTACTATGTATGTGTGTGATTGTTCATTTCTTATTGCTCATTATTGGATAATAATTCTACATTGATATAACACTTGAATTGTTTGGAGAAAAATGATTATAATTACACTATTACTGATTCACCCCCCCTCTCAGTAATCCAACAATTGGTATCAGAGCCAGGTTCCTTTAGGAAAGGGTTTAACCACTGGAAGGGGATCATGGATTATTCTAAGAATGGAGTACCAATGTTTAATGGTTAGAATGGTTTTAAGTATGATATGTGGAGCAGAAGGATGGAAGTATTTTTACAGGCATATGGACATTATATTTGGCTATCCGTTGTTATAGGATATGATAATTCAAAAAGGGAAAAGACTGCAGCCAAGAAGGAATTGAATAAGAATAACAAAATAGCAATGGATTTCGTCTGGGAAGGATTACCTAATCCGGTAAGAGAAAAGGTTGGTAAATGTTCATTATCCAAAGTACTTTGGGATAAGTTACATGAAATATATTCTTCACCCATCGCAGATTAAGAAAATGCCAAAGAAGATGCAGATACAGAACAAGAAGAAATATGCTCATCATACCAGACAGATTCAGAAGATGAAGAGTATGAAGAAGAAGAAGTTGATTACAGAGAAAAAATGATCAGTGCAATTAAATATTTAAGTAAAGAAAGAGAAGAAAACAAGTCATCCAAGAAGGAATTGATGAAGCAAAAGGAAAGTGTTCAAGGTTCCAAAAAAGATCAGTAAGTCATCAAGAATTTAAGAGCTCAACTAGAAGAGGCCAGAAGAATTGAAGAAACTCTAGAACATCAAAATAAATGTTTAGAAGCCAACATAGAAGAACAAAAGGAAGAAGCAGAAAATAAAGAAAAGATACTAATGGATCATCTCAAGGAAAGAACCAATGACTTAAACCAACTCGAGGAAGAGTTTGGTCAAGAAGAGAGAAGACTGGAAGAAGAAATAATTACATTGAAAATCCAACTTGAAGAAGCAAAGAGAACAAAAGAGGTCATGAAGTCTCAGATAATGAAGAAAGAAGAAGAGGTTGAGAATCTTGAAGAAGAAGTTGTCACACTAAGAGTCAAAATCATCAAGCTCAACAAGAACGTTGAAGAGACAGAAACATCCACATCAATTGTAGAGAATGAAGAGAAGCACTCTACATTGCTAGAAAAGAAGAATGAAGAAAATAAAAAGAGTTATGCAGAACTACTCAAAGGAAGGAATCATGTTCAACCAAAATATAAGAAAACTATTGAAGATACATCTTCAAGAAGACCATCCATGTTCAAGCCACACAAAAGCTTCAATCATGATCATGATCAGTCAAGGAAAAATTTCATAAGGACTATGCCACAATAAGATCATTCACTTCCATGTATGCAAATTTATTGTATGTTAATTGTTTTTATTGTACTAACTTTGGACATAAGGTTGCAGATTGTAGGGATTATAAAAGAAATGTTCAAGCAAGAAGTGCCTATGTGGTTGCACGTAAAATTGAGTGTTACAAATGTCATAACTATGGACACATAGCCATTGATTGTAGAAGCATGATCTATACTTCCATGAAAGAGAATATTTATATCGGATATAAGAAAGTATGGATAAGAAAACATGAAGAACAGTCGAACAAAGACCAGTACCAGATATCGCAAGATTGGCAATAAAACGAGATGAATAAAAATCTACAGATAAAAGGAAAGATGCCAGATACATAAAGGTTTGGAAAATAACTGAAAGAAAGGAAGGACATGTAAATAAGGAACATGTTCAAGAGATTTTACTTTCAGGCATTGTAGTGAAAAATGAATACACAAACAGAAAGAAAGAAGTCATAGCTCAGAGAGATAATGAATCTACCAATGAAGATGACGATGAATACACATCAAAGCAAGAATTGTTCTGAGCCATCCGGCTTAGAGACTCCCAAGTAATACAAATATTAGACAGGGGGAGTCTATGCGATAGCTATGACAGACCAAAGAACCATCCTTCGAGCAACTTGCATAGTTTGAGAAGACAGATTCAAAGCAATCAGTTAGCAGAAATATAATTTGATAGATTAATCAAGACTTCATGATAGTATAGTGATAAATGGGTCAACATTATGAACAGTTGCGCAAGTAGAGTCTTGGACAGTATGGACAGAGATGGATTCATAAGAACACTTAGCAGGTTTGGACAAATATATGATAGTGGACAAGAGCATGGATTCATAGATTGGTTCAGAGAGTGGTTCAAAGAAAAAGGAACATTATCATAATGGATTATAATTACACAGGAAATGGCTCGAACAATGCTAATGGATTCCAAATTGATAGATATATTTTGGACATAGGAAGTCCATACAATATTTCACATTCAAAATAGAGTAATACTCATAAACAACACTGAAAAAACTCCCTATGAGCTATGGAAAGGAAGACCAACAAATGTGAAACACTTAAGGGTTTTTGGAAGCAAATGCTACATCAAAAGAGAAGATGGTAGAATGAGAAATTTTGACTCTCGTGTGGACAAAGGAGTACTTGTTGGTTACTCAAGGACAAGGAAAGCATAAAAGTGTTACAATCTGATATTGAACAAAGTTGTGGAAAGCATCAACGTAACAATTGATGAAATAGGCAAACCAAAATCAAAGGAAAAAGAAAATGAATCAATGGAACAACCTTTCAAAGAAGAAATAGAATATGAAAAAGAAGTAGAAGAGGAAGATGAAGAGAATCTGACATATACATAAAAGCAAGTTCAACAAGTGTCTCCAAAGACACTTAACAGATGACTACAAAATAATCATCCTTCAGATCATATTATCAGAAAAAAAGATGCAAGAGTTGAGACTAGAAGAAGAATCCATTCACCAGAACAAACACACCTAGCACTCTTATCTACAATTGAACCAAACTGTTTTGAAGAATCCAACAAGGATGAATTTTGGAATAAGGCCATGGATGAAGAATTGGATCAAATAGAGAAAAATGACACTTGGGAATTGGTTCCAAGACCAAAGGATAAGAATGTGATCGGCACAAAGTGGGTATACAAGAATAAATTGAATGAAGATGGACAGGTTACAAGGAACAAAGCTAGATTGGTATGTAAAGGATATGCACAGGTTGAAGGAATCGACTTTTAAGAGACATTTTCCCTAGTTGCCAAAATGGAAGCAATCCAATTTCTTTTAGCTTATGCATGCTCCAAAAATATTAAAGTGTATAAGATGGACGTAAAATCAACTTTTCTAAATAGGGAACTTGAAGAAGAAGTCTGCATTGAACAACCAGAAGGATTTCAGATGTCATAGAATGCAGACTATGTGTGCAAATTAAAGAAAGCCTTGTATGGTCTAAAACAGGCTCCTAGAGCCTGGTACTCTAGACTGGATAAATATCTACAGTAGACAGGGTTCAGAAAAGGAAGTGCAGACAACAACCTCTACATCAAGGTAAGTCAAGGTAATATTTTATTAATTGAAGTTTACGTTGATGATATTATTTTTGGTAGTGATGATGACAGGTTAAGCCAAAAATTTGCAAAGGATATGCAGAATAAATTTAAAATGCCACTACTTGGAGAACTATCCTTCTTTCTGGGACTTTAGATACGTCAAAGAAACCAGGGAATTTTTATTTCTCAAACTAAGTATATCATAGAAATGTTAAAGAGGTTTGGAATGGAAGATTGCAAACCAATTATCACTCTCATGTAAACCAGTTGCAAGTTAAGCAAAGATGATGATTCAAAGTCTATAGATCAGAGTCAATACAGGTCAATGATTGACAACCTACTATATGTGACAACATCCAGAATAGATGTAATGCAGACAGTTGGACATGTGGTATGATTTCAAGCAGCACCAAAGGAATCACATGTATTAGCAGTGAAAAGAATTTTCAGATATCTCAAAGGAACAAAAGAGTTTGGATTATGGTATCCAAAAGGAAAGCATCTATGTCTTATTGCCTACACAGATGCAGATTGGGCAGGTTGTATTGATGACGGACGAAGCACCAGTGGAGAAACGTTCTACTTGGATGAGTGTTTAGTATCACGGCTAAAAAGGAAACAATCATCAGTATCTCTATCTACAATCGAGGCATACTATATTGCAGCAACAACATGTTGTACACAGGTTCTTTGGATGAAACAAACTTTGACAAATATACAAGTTGAGTATGATGAGCCCATTCCAATCTATTGTGATAATACAAGTGCCATCAGTATCTCAAAGAACCAGGTGATGCACTCCAAGAAAAAGCACATTCCAATCAAGTATCACTTTCTACAGGAGTAGATTGTAGAAAAGAACATCAGAGTTAGTATGTGGGCACAAAAGAACAAGTGGCAAAGATCTTTACAAAACCACTTCCACGGGAAGCCTTTGAGTATCTTCACCAGAGACTTGGAGTTATTTCTACTCCAAAATGAATTCTTTTTTAATGCTTATCTTATATATATTAGATGTACACGAGGAATAACCATAAGAGAATAGTTCAGTCAAGGGGAGCAGCCTCAGATGGAAAGATACATTTTCCATTGATGACAAAGGGGGAGAGATTTATCAGATGCAGAGGAAAGAGACATGATTCCATGGGGAGAAATGGTCACAAAGATGTAGAGGATAGAGGCATGGTTACAGGGGGAGCATGAGTTATATGAATTCAGTATTGCATAAGAGTGTTGCCATCAATGCCAAAGGGGGAGACTGTTGATTAAGGTTGGTTGTCATTGATGTCAACCCTTGAAGAAAGCCTCGTAATACAAAGGTTTGGGTAATGGAACCAAGTTTGTTTTATGTAAATATGACTCATTATTGTCTTGTCATGGTTGATAAGAAGTACAGATGGATGAACTCCAAAGTGGTCCCCTTATGGTGAAATCCCTCACGGGAAGACGCTTTGCAGATTGAGTTATCCTAGAAGTATGGTTAGAGAACCCATGCTTATTTGTGGAATAATGATATTAAGTTCAGTGAATTTTTCAGTGAAACTATCCTATATGGATAGTTCTTGTCATTCCATTTCCGATGGTATGTGTAACGTCATATAACTCCTCACGGTTAGAGAGTTATGGCCATAAGAAGTTGGAGAACCCAGGTTTGGGTAATGGGCCAAAGTTTGTTTGATGGATAATGGTATGAGTTTTGATATATTTATAGGAAACACTATTCTATATGGATGGTACCTGTCATTCCATTTCTGGTGGTATGTGGAACGTCACATAACTCCTCACGGTTTGAGAGTTATGGCCTTACCAAGTTGGAGGACCCTCTTATGTCATCTAGAAGCCCCAAAAGGTCAAAGCAGTCAAAGTGGTTTAAGAGATTTTAGAAGGTAAATAATACAGTAAAGTGATGAGTGTATTATAATTCAAAACGAATACAAAATAAATTATTTAAATAATTAATTTAATGGAGAAATTAGAAGTGGGTTAACCCTAAAATAAGGAAAGTGGGCAAAGTGACCTAGAAGATGTTTTTAAGGAAGCTACTTGGAGAGTATAAATAAGAGGCAAGTCTCTCTCATTTAAGACACACTTGAGAATATTGAATACCTATAGGTTTCTAAGGTAACCAAATAATATCTAAGCCGAATTTTTTAGGGAAGGTGAAGAAAAGAAGGTTGGAATTCAAGGAAGGATAAATTCTTTTGATGATGCTTTCTAAGGTGTTTCGGGTAAAAACGTCATAACTTATTCATAACATATCCAAATTCAGTAATACCAAGTGTGTTGGTTAGAGTAAAGTCTGTAGTATGTTTTGTAATAGTTTTATATTGATTAAACGAATATTCCTTGCAGGAAACGCTCTACAAGGTAGCTCTCTAAAATAAGCCAGAATTCAGCAAGGTATGCCATTTTTGCTATAAATAATTTTATGAGAGGTTCCAAGTAGTGAAACTTGGAGGAATTGAATAAAAAACGTTGAATAACATTGTGTATCAGTTTCATATCTTTATTCATTACAGGTACAAAGTTATGATTATTTCAAGTTAGGGTTGTTGACTAATCCAAAACTAGTCATGTGAGACTAAAGAAAAGTTTGATGAAAATGCTAGTCTCTTGTTGTTAAAGTTAAGGAAGGTTTGCAGGTATGTGATCATATACACCAGGTCTATTACAGAGTTACAAATCATATTTGGATGATGAAATTGATGAGGGATTTTGGTTGAGGTACAATTTGGGTACATGGTTGAGACAAGTAGTTGATGAGTTGGCAAATACATGAAGTGCATAGTTGATGATGTTGGTACATATTGATGAGTCATAGTTGATGATTACTTGACACATGATTGGTACATACTTGGTGCATGGTTGATGAAATTTTTTATGGTACAGGTTGGTGCATGGTTGATGCACTTGTTTATGGTATAGGTTGATTACAGGTGGAGTTATAGGTTGATGCATGGTTCAGGTTTATTGGTACAGGTTTACAACAGTATATCTCACAGTGATAATGTGACAGTGGTTCCATCATTCTACTTCTACTTCAAGGAGGTTGGATGAGGCAAGGACAGGTGGTTGTAGCCACCTTCCTGTTGTAGCCGGAGAACATAGGGGGTTGTAGACTCCTTCTGGTTGTAGCCAGAGAATTGGGGATTTGGAACTTCCCTCAGGTTGTAGCATGAGAAACTAGGGGGTTGGAGCCTCCTTCCAGTTGCAGTTAGAAAATAAAGGAAGTTTGTGCTTCCAATGAATGTAATTCTTAAAAACATATAAGAAAAATCATTTTGTGGTTTTCTCCCGATTTGGGTTTCCACGTAAAACACTGGTGTACTGTGTATGTGTGTGATTGTTCATTTCTTATTGCTCATTATTGGATAATAATTCTACATTGATATAACACTTGAATTATTTGGAGAAAAAAATTTATAATTGCGCTATCACTGATTCACCCCCCCTCTCAGTAATCCAACATTAAAGGTATTAACTGATCGCAAGTTACTTCCTAGTCTAAATTCTTTAAAGTTAAATTTATGCAAGCACTGTATTTATGGAAAACATAATAGGCATAAATTTAAAACTGGAAGACACACCAGTAAAGGAATCCTTGATTATATTCATTCTGATGTTTGGGGGCCATCCCCTACTGTTTCGTATGGAGGATCATTATATTTTGTTACTTTTATAGATGATTTCTCTAGGAAGGTGTGGATATATATGTTGAAAAGAAAAGCTAATGTGTTTACTGTTTTCATCAGTTTAGAGCTTTAGTGCAAAAGAGCACTGGTAGATCCATTAAATGTTTAAGAACTGATAATGGTGGTGAATTTATGTCAATGGAATTTGAGAATTATTGCAAGGAGTTTGGGATTGATAGGCATAAAACCGTGCTACCTATACTCCTCAACAAAATAGAGTTGTTGAACGCATGAACATGACTCTTCTAGAGAGAGCAAGGAGTATGCTTAGTAACGCCAACTTGCAGCAGGAACTGTGGGCAGAAGCAGTAACTATAGCTTGTTATCTGGTGAATCGATCACCATCAATAGCAATAGAGTGCAATATTCCTGAAGAGGTATGGACAGGTCACCCTTGTAATTATTCTAATCTTAAAGTTTTTGGTTGTGAAGCCTATGCTCTAATTCTAAAACATCAGCATTCTAAACTAGATCCAAAATAAAAAAGGCTTATCTTTGTTGGATATGGTGATGGTATTAAGGGGTACATGTTGTGGGATCCTACTGCCCACAAAATCACTATTAATAGAGATGTAATATTTGATGAATCATCTCTCATCAAATCAGATATAGATGGTCAAATGAAACAGGAAGAAGTACCCAAGTATCAATAGATTCAGTTTGAAACCAATTCAAATATAGGTGAAAGTGAACATGAACAAGTTTCTAAAGATGTTCATGAAGAGTTTCCTGCAAAGGAAGACGTAGTTGATGATAACAATCAACAGAATGCGGATGAGCCACAAACTTCCCTAAGGAGGTCTATGCGGGCCAGAAATCCTCCAAGAAGGTATGATGATTTTGTTTTGTTAGTTTCTTTGAGTACTAATGATGATGAACCTTCATGCTATCAGGAAGCTGTGAAGGGTTCTAACAGTGATAAATGAAAAGAAGCAATGAAGGATGAAATGAAGGCATTAGAGAGGAATGCCACATGGGACTTGGTAGAACTTCCAAGAGACAGGAAAACTATAGGTTGCAAGTGGGTCTACAAGTTGAAGAAGGGTGTTGATGATAAGGTGAAAAGGTACAAAGCAAGGTTGGTTGCGAAAGGATATTCTCAGAAAGAAGGTATTGACTTTCATGATATTTTTTCACCAGTTGTTAAGTCTATTTCAATTTGAATTGTGTTAGCATTAGTTGCATTACTTGATTTGGATTTGGAGCAACTAGATGTTAAAACTGTGTTCTTACATGGAGATTTGGATGAGGAAATTTACATGGAACAACCTGAAGGGTTCATTCATAATCGCAGCAAGAAATTTGTTTATAGGCTCAAGAAATCAGTGTATGGTCTGAGGCAGTCACCCAGACAATGGTACAAGAAATTTGACTCTTTCATGGTGAGCCTGAATTATAAAAGGATTGAGTATGATCATTGTGTCTACTTTAAGAAATTGAATAATTTCATATTCATTATCTGAGTATTGTATGTTGACGATATGCTTTTAGCAAGAAAAAACATGACTGAGATCAATAGGTTAAAGGCTTAGATGGCTAGGATGTTCGATATGAAAGATCTAGGAGAAACAAGGCATATTTTGGACATGGATATATTCAGAGATAGGAGGAATGGTAAGCTTTGGTTGTCACAACAAAAGTATGTTGAGAAGATACTTTTGAGCTTTGGTATGAACGATGTGAAACCAGTTTTAGTCCCTTTGGCTTCCCATTTTAAGCTTTCTTCAAGTTTATGTCCTAGTACAAAAGAATAAAAGGAATATATGTCTCGAATACCATATGCTAATGTAGTAGGAAGTTTAATGTATGCGATGGTTAGTACAAGGCCATACATTTCACATGCAGGTGGGGTTGTCAACAGGTATATGGAAAATCTAGGTAAAGAGAATTGGGCATCAGTGAAATGGGTGCTTCAGTATCTAAGGGGCACAAGTGATTACTGTATCACCTATAACGATGGTCATGAGTTAGTCTGTGGATATGTTGATTATGATTTTGCAGGTGATTTGGACGAGAGAAGGTCGACTTCAAGGTATGTCTTTACTCTTGCAGGTGGAGCTATTAGTTGGATGTCAAAGCTATAGAACATTGTTTCTTTATCCACTACAGAAGAAAAATACGTAGTTGCTTCACATGATTGCAAAGAGGGAGTTTGGTTGAAAGGTTTGTTTGGTGAGTTTGGAAGGATGAAGGAAAAAGTAAAGTTACTTTGTGGTAGTCAAAGTGCTATTCACTTGGCTAAGAATTCATCCTACCACAGTAAAACAAAACATATACCTATCAAGTACCATTTTGTAAGACAGGTCATTGATGAAGGTGGAGTCTCTCTTGAGAAAGTGCATACAAAAGAGAACTGTGCAGACATGTTCACAAAACCAATATTGTTAGAGAAGCTATGATGGTGCTTGGCTTCTCTTGGCTTGCAGAAAAGGTGATGAACAAAAGAAGGAGCAAGGTATCATGTTAATTGATGTCAAAGTGGAGATTGTTGGAAACTAGTGACAACGAATTCCTCCAGGTTTAGGATTTCAGATCCTATAATCCAGCGTTGGTTGTAACCAATAAGACCAAGTTAGAATATGGATGAGATTGCATTTTATAATCATTTTCCTGTGTAAATGTATATAAATTTATGTAAGCCCGTAGAGGTAGACATAAGGAGTGTGAGTGAGCTACTGTAATCTCCATGATTTGAATAATAAGACAACTGATGCCTTCGCTTGGCGGACGTAGCCCAATGTTTGGGTGAACCATGTAAATCTTTGTGTCTTTTAGTTCTGCGTGACTATGCTTGGCTTATGATATTTGTGTTCCCGCATTTACAAATATAACAATTTTCACTGGCTTAAATTGAATGGGCACTTAACTATGGACACGATGCCTCGTGATACCTAAACACACGTGCTCGATGACCACATTTAGACACTTTCATGCATATACCTTCACTTGCAACCATAGGTTCACTCTCCGAATGTAATGGATTCACCCCACACAAATTTGATAATTTCCATGGATACCTGCAACACAATAAGTGATAGTGCTTTGAATTATTAATAATGTTTGATGATTTCAGATGGGTGGAAGCAAACCTTTCGTGCATAAACAAAATTGTTGAATCACTTAATGAGTATGTGATCCATGAATATGCATTAGAATCTCTTATGCACTTCTACTAGAAATTCCAATAGGATATATAT
>ML786710.1:11165-30248 GCA_009831015.1 Picea engelmannii | reverse complement strand
ATGTATGATAATGTAAAGAATGTAACTATTACTTATCATATAAATAAAAAGAGGTTTTTACCCTTTATGGGTTTCCTCAGGAAATATATGTCTCTGTGTATCACATGTGTGTGACTGATGCTAAATGTGCCTTTGTTTATCTCTCTTCATTATTCTGATCATCATTGAGTGCCTTGTAAAGATTTTAAAAGAAGCATTATTGTTTAAGCACGGTAAAAACTGATTCACCCCCCCTCTCAGTTGTCCAACGGTGACATCGTCGAAGAGCTGTAGAGAAGATCTCGAAGAGACAAGCTCCATTTTGGAGTTTGGGACATGGAGAGTCGAGACAACTCTTCACAGAATCCTTGAAATGCGAAATGTGAAATGCATGTTTAGAATTGGCCCCTAGTCATAACCTGTGGTCACATTGACGAAGGCTCAAGGGAGGAGCTAGCACGAAGCTAATCTCCATTTCGGAGATTGTGACTTGGAGAGTCAAGATGCCTCACAATAGCAATTGTCGAAATGTGAATCGTGAAAGTGCCTTCTGAACAGGAGTGTGGTCACTGCCTGAGGCCACATGTGAAAGGAAAGGTGAAAGGTGCCAAAGGAATAAGGCTCAAGAGGTTCATAGTGTAACTTCCAGAAACCATTGATTTTTTCTGCATAGAAAAATAAAAGAGGCCTCAGTGTGATTACCAGAGGAGCTGAAGAGTCTCAAGGCATCTGCCAGTGGAATGAAAATTGTTCATAGAGGCGATTGACATATGGAAGAGCATTGAATCATGTAACTACAATAGAGAGGATGAGCTCGACTATGATAGAGAAGACGAAGAGTCTCGACTACTAGACAGGCTAAGGAATCTTAGCATAACACCCAGTGATGATGAACGCATGGGAATAACCGCCAGAAAAGCTTAGGAATTTCCATGATGATTAGGAAGAGGACTCAACACGAGGATAACATGTAGAATAGAGAGAGAGTGTTGATTCTCGAGGGAGTGAAGTGGTGGAAATGTGGAGTGGCAGTGTATATCCCGATGTGAAGAACAATGGCGCGAGGTAGAGCATGCAGAAGCATTGCGCATATAGAATGCACAAGGTGCACAGAGATGATGATAACGTAGAACAAAGAAGAGATGATGGTTGTTGTTGAGAGTGATTCAGGTGTGTAGAAGGAGGTAGTGTGCAATAGCTGAAATCCACAGAAGAGGAATGGTGCATTGAATGGACATGGCGCACAGAGCATAAAAGGAAGAAGAACAAAAAGCGCAAGGCATTTGTGCAGGAAGACAGTGAGGCAGACAGAGCAGGGCAGTGTAGCAGAATAGTGATGAGACTGGTAAGCTATTGATGAATTATCACTGTAATAAGTTTCATTAGCAAATATTGATATTTCAAGGTTGTTGGGAGGTGCTAGGGAGCACTGTTGTCCTCAGAGGTTCAAGTGGGTGCTTGAACACAGGGAGTTGTAGCTTCCATCTGGTTGCAGCCAGAGAAATCAGAGTGGTAGGGTGGTGCAAGGGAGAGCATTGGTTCTTTGATATACAGGTCGGTGCCTGTGTAACTGGAAGTTGGTGCTTCCATCCAGTTGGTGCTGGAATTCTTAGGGAGTTGGTTCTTCCTTCAAGTGGGTTCTAGAGAAACTAGGGAGTTGGTTCTTCCTTCTAGTGGGTGCTAGAGAATCTAGAGAGTTGGTGCTCTCAGCAAGTAGCATCTTCCAAAACAGAGGTTGTAGCCTCATTATGAGTTGGTGCTCATAAGTATGATAATGTACATAATGTAAAGATTACTTATCATATAAAGAAGAAGAGGTTTTTACCCTTTATGGGTTTCCTCAGGAAATATCTGTCTCTATGTATCTCATATGTGTGAATGATGTTGAATGTTCTATTGCATACTTCCTTGCATTATTATGATCATCATTGAGAGTTCTGTAATGAATTTAAAATGAGCATAATTGTTTAAGCTCGGTAACAACTGATTCACCCCCCCTCCCTCTCAATTGTCCAACAATTTGTATCAGAGTCAGCCCCTTTTATCTAAGGGTAGATCCTAGAGCTTAAACATGCCAAGCCATGAAGGAAATTCAACCAATAAGGCCCCTCTATTCAATGGAACAAACTTTGTCTTCTGGAAAGTTAGAATGAGAACCTACATAATGAATTTAGGTGCAGATGTCTGGGATGTGGTAGATATTGATTATGCAAAGCCAATTGTACTTGCTAGTAAGTATGACAAGCTAGAATTCATCTTCAACACTAAGGCTATGAATGCTATCTTGAGTGGGCTTGCAGAAGCAGAATTGGTAAAAGTTATGCATTTAGAAGCTGCCAAAGAAATGTGGGACAAAATCATTAACAGTTATGAAGGTAATGAGAAGGTAAAAGATGCCAAGCTTCAAACCTACAGAGTACAATTTGAAAAGCTACAGATGAAAGAATATTAAACCATTGGGAAGTATTTTCTGAGAATTGAAGAACTAGTAAATGCAATGAAAGCACTTGGTGAAAAAATTGAGGAACCCTCTTTAGTTCAGAAAATTTTGAGATCTCTGCCAGATAGGTTCAACCCAAAGGTCTCATCTATAGAAGAACTTAATGATATAAAGGCTTTGGATTTTGATCAACTTCTAGGAACGTTGACTGCATATGAAGTGAGGATAGTTACGGATAAACCCACCTCTAGAGAAGCATCATTTAATGCAGATAAGAATGAAGATTCTGAGCCTGATGAAATTGAAGCAAAATTCGTGAGAAGACTAAAGAAAGGTTCAGGCAAGTACCAAGGTAAGCTTCCCTTCAAATGTTTCAACTGTGGTAAGATAGGTCATTTTTCAAATAAATGTCCACACAAGAAACATGATCAGAAATCTGAAGGTGAAAAGAAGTTCAAACCTAAGAGATTTGGCAGAAAGAAAAGTTTATGTGTAAACGATGTTAATTCTTCAGAAGACACAGATAGTGACTCCTCACGTGATGATAAGGACAATGACTTCATGCTTATGGCCCAATATTATTATGATAATAAAATCATAGGAAGTGAGGCTAATGAAGAAGAAGTTGTGGTTGATATGGAAGGAGAACTGATCAGTGCACTAGAAGAGATTGACAGACTCAGAATTAAGAACAGAAAGAAAAAAAAATTGTTGATACAGTTCGAGAAAGATAATAAACAGCCTGATGAAGACTTTGCCTACTAAAAGTGGAATTATAAGAGGCAAAGAAAATCGAGGACATTTTGAAGCAACATTTATCAACAAAGAAGGCAAGTTATAAAGCTCTGGAAGAAGAAGTAGTGAAAACTAGGAAAGAGTTGGAGAAGTTTCAAGCCTTGTATCATCAAAATCTATCAAGTATCAAAGCCTCAGAAGGATTAGACACCATTCTGAATTAGCAAAGGAATCCAAAGTTGAGAACAGGTTTGGGTTACGAAGAGGGATCAATTAGTGGTCATCCAAGCAACAAATACTTCATCAAGTTTGTCAAATCTACAACCAATGACGACAACAAACTTGCAGAAACAAAGGAAGATAATCAACCGCCCAAGAGGAGTAAAGAAAAAGGTGCCAGAACTGAATCTATAGAACAAGGAAATAATACATTCCCTGCTCAAGGAAATCATCAGCATGGAAGAAATCAATTTGCTCAAATAAGACAACCATTTTTCAGGTACAAAGAATTTTTCTATGGATATTGTTTCTACTGTTCTAACTTTGGTCACAAAGTTGTAAATTGTTCCTTAAGACTTAGACATGAGCAATTAAGATTTCCAAGGAATAAATATCTACCACAACAAAGAATGATACAACCAAGTAACAAACCATCACAGATTGCAAATTGCCAAATTAAGTCTAGAGACATGCAACTAAGGAGGTCAAGAAATAATAAATAGTCAATGAGTAGACAACGCTGCAACAATAACTTTGACCTATTGAACAATGAGATTGAATGCTATAATTGTCACAACTTTGTCCACAAATCTGCAAACTTCCATCTGAAGAATTACAAACCAGATCCAAGGATAGATTTCTTAGATAGAAAGGCCAGCACATGGAAAAGGAAAGATAGTGAAAAATGTGGTCTAGCACTTTCAACTCAAAAACAAAAGGCCTCCGGGAACATAGACAGTGGATGTTCCAAACACATGACTGGAGACAAGGATAAGCTTTTGTCCATAAGTAAAAGAAAAACAGGAAATGTGATCCTTGAAAATGATGAACCAGATAAAATCAAGGATAGTGGGATGGTGAGTTTGAGTAATGACAAAGGAGATGCCCAGTACATTCTGCTTGTGGATGGTCTGAAACATAATTTGCTCAGTACAAGTCAAAAGTGTGATAGAGGCAATGAAGAGGTGTTCACGTCTAAAGAGTGCAAGGTAAATGTAAACTCAAGACAAGTGGTGAATAAAGGCATAAGGACAATTAATGATGTTGATATTGAATCCTCCCCTGCAAGTAAAGAAGAACACACAGATACAATAAAAGAATGTCCAGTTAGTATCTATCCCATGGAAGAAGTAGAAGAAGAATCATGACATAAGATGGAAGCTGAATTTTTGAAGGTTGAGAAGTCAAACACCCAAAGAAAGTTCTTAAACAGCTCCATGACCCTGGATAAGCTCTTGGATAGTCATAGATCACCAAATGACAAATCTGGTATTGGATACAACGAGGAAGAAATTAGTACTCCTAAGAAAACTGATATATGTCCTTCATCTGTGAAAAAGAAAAGTAGGCATGAGAGTGGTTGTAGCGGTTTTTTCTTGTGATTGAATATGGTCATAAAAGCCTTGGATTGTATGCATCATGGAAGAAAAATGAAATTGTAGTAATAGAGATCGATGAGAATCAATGGGGAGATGCAAGGGTTGTTTGAAAAGTACGAGATACAATTACACAGTGTGTCAGCAGGACAACAGCATATTCAACAACACCATTTTGTTTTACAAAATGATATACACAACATCCTGTAGAGATAACAAGAAGAAATATCTTGTAAAGGAAAGCTAACCTTTTAGGAACAAAGGGGGAGAATAGTCAGAAGCAAAGAGATAACAGTGATAGGGGGAGTCATCCAGTTATGACAAGAAAAGGTTGATGAAGGAGTCCCAGTAAGAGAGGTGAGAAATATTGAGTATTCTACAGAGGATACAACGGAAGATGAACAGATCCAAGAATCAGAAGGAGAAGACTCTGGTTTAGATACAAATATCCTGCAGGACTCAAATAAGAAAATCCATCATGTCAGGGGGAGTTTGTGTTGGTTGAATATCTGATACCTCTTAAACATACTACAACAGCTCGGGGGGAGCATGTTTTCTTTGACATTGATGTCAAAGGGGGAGAAAAGGAGTGGTCTAGATCAGATGCTACAGTTGGAGGTCCAAACATATTAACACAACCATTCAGGGTTGCCATCAATGCCAAAGGGGGATATTGTTGGCATGTTTACAAGAAGAGCGTGCTTGTCATTGATGACAAGAACAGTGGCAACGATGGCATGTCTACAGGCAAGAACAACAACAACGATATCATGCTTATAGTTATTGATGGAAAGAAAAACAACGACGAAGGTATGGTTACAGGAAATAATAGTAGCGACGTTGGCAGGTTTATAGTTGGGAGACAATAATGGAAAACAGGTAGGCAAGGAAGATTAGTAGTGATGATGGCATGGAAAGATCAGAAGCATAACAATGAAGAGAAACAATGATCATTGGATCCCATTCAAAATTCCCAATGATCGTCATATCTGAATTCAGACAGGAGAAGTGAAAAGATGGAGGACAGATCTCCGGTGTTAGATCCGAGCGCAGGGTCCCACCATCGTTGGATCCAGGAGAACCTGCAAGTTCTGTAAAGTGCTAGGAGAAGTGGGCTTACGAAATCCTGAAAGCAGGAGGACCATCCATCTTTGGGTAGGACACGTGGTCATAGATCAACATTTCATTGACTAGAAATTCAAAGGAAGGAGGTGCTCTAACTTCTCGAAATCATGAAATGTGAAACCACAATTTAATCTGAGTTGTTAATCAAAGGGAGATCGTGGACTATTGATCTGACTCCATTTCAGAGTTTCAGATACTACGAGTTGGAGGTGTCAAGGACACTCATGACAAGAATGATGAAATCGTGAAATGCGAAACACCGAAATACCTTCAGATCATTTTAGGGTTCATGACTTGGAGTTTCGAAACACTTCATCACAGAAATGTCGAAATGCCGAAACGTGAAACGCCGAAATACCTTCAAATCATTTCAGGGTTCGTGACTTGGAGTGTCGAAACACTTCATCACAGAAATGTCGAAACGCCAAAATGCGAAACGTTGAAATACCTTTAGATCATTTCAGGTTTCATGACTTGGAGTGTCGAAACACTTCATCACAGAAATCTCAAAATGCCGAAATGCATTTTCGAATAAGGCTGTGGTCACAACCAGTGGTCACATCTGCGGAAGATGGAGGAAGGAGCTAGTGCAGCCAAGCTCCATTTCGGTGATTGCGACTTGGAGTGTCAAGACCCTTCATCATAGGAATGAAAAAAATGTGAAATTGTGAAAGCGCTTGGTCACCGCCGCTGGTCACATCGTTGAAGAGCTATAGAGAAGAGCTCGAAGAGGCAAGCTCCATTTCATAGTTTGGGACATGGAGAGTCAAGATAACTCTTCACAGAATCCTCGAAATGTGAAATGAAAAATGCATGTTCATAATTGGCCCCTGGTCATAACCTATGGTCACATCAATGAAGGCTCAAGGGAGGAGCTAGCACGAAGCTAATCTCCATTTCGAAGATCGCGACTTGGAGAGTCAAGATACCTCACAACAGGAATTTTCGAAATGTGAATCACGAAAGAGCCTTCTGAACAGGCGTGTGGTCACCGCCTGAGGCCACATGTGAAAGGAAATGTGAAAGGTCCCAAAGGCATAAGGCTCAATAGGTTCACAGTGAAACTGCCAGAAACCACTGATTGTTTCTGCACAGAAAAATCAAAGAGGCCTCAGTGTGATTGCCAGAGGAGCTGAAGAGTCTCAAGGCATCTGCCAGTGGAATGAAGATTGTCCATAGAGGTGATTGACAGATGGAAGAGCATTGAAGCCTGTAACTACAACAGAGAGGATGATCTCTACTATTATAGAGAAGATGAAGAGTCTCGACTACTAGATAGGCTAAGGAATCTCAACATAACACCCAGTGATGATGAACGCATGGGTATAACCGCCAGAAAAGTTGAGGAATTGCCATGATGATCAGGAAGAGGAATTGACACAAGGATAACATGCAGAACAAAGAGAGTGTGTTGATGCTCGATGGAGTGAAGCAGTGGCAATGTGGAGTGGCAGTGTATATCCCGATGTGAAGAACAATGGTGCAAGGTAGAGCATGCAGAAGCATTGTGCATATAGCATGCACAAGGTGCACAGAGACGATGAGAACATAGAACAAAGAAGAGATGATGGCTGCTATTGAGAGTGATTCAGGCGTGTAGAAGGAGGCAGTGTGCAACAACTGAAATACATAGAAGAGGAATGGTGCATTGAATGGACATGGCGCACAGAGAATAAAAGGCAGAAGAACAGAAAGTGCAAGGCATGTGTGCAGGAAGACAAGGAGGCAGACAAAGCAAAGCAGTGTAGCAGAACAATGATGAGACTGGTAAGCCATTGATGAACATTATATCAGTGTAATAAGTTTCATTAGCAAAGATTGATATTTCAGGGTGGTTGGGAGGTGCTAGGGAGGATTGTTGTCCTCAGAGGTTCAAGTGGGTGCTTGAACACAGGGAGTTGTAGCTTCCATCTGGTTGCAGCCAAAGAAACCAGGGTGGTAGGGTGGTGCAAGGGAGAACATTGGTTATCTGATATATAGGTCGGTGCCTGTGTAATTGGAAGTTGGTTCTTCCATCTAGTTGGTGCTGGAACTCTTAGGGAGTTGGTGCTTCCTTCTAGTGGGTGCTAGAGAAACCAAGGAGTTGGTGCTTCCTTCTAGTGGGTGCTAGAGAATCCAGAGAGTTGGTGCTCTCAGCAAGTAGTAGCTTCCAAAACAGAGGTTGTAGCCTCATTATGAGTTGGTGCTCATAAGTATGATAATGTACAGAATGTAAATATTACTTATCATATAAATAAGAAGAGGTTTTTACCCTTTATGGGTTTCCTCAGGAAATATATGTCTCTGTGTATCTCATATGTGTGAATGATGTTGAATGTTCTATTTCTTACTTCCCTGCATTATTTTGATCATCATTGAGAGTTCTGTAATGAATTTAAAATGAGCATAATTGTTTAAGCTCAATAAAAACTGATTCACCCCCCCCCCTCTCTCAGTTGTCCAATAGAGCAGCGTTCTACTTGGATGAGTGTTTAGTATCACGTCTAAGAAGGAAACAATCATTAGTATCTCTATCTACAACCAATGCATAGTATATTGCAACAACAACATGTTGTACAGAGGTTCTTTGGATGAAACAAACTTTGACAGATATATAGGTTGAGTATGATGAGCCCATTTCAATCTATTGTGATAATACAAGTGCCAGTAGTATCTCAAAGAACCCGGTGATGCACTCCAAGAAAAAGCACATTCCAATCAAGTATCACTTTCTACAGGAGCAGGTTGTAGAAAAGAACATCGAAGTTAGTATGTGGGCACAAAAGAACAAGTGGCAAACATCTTTACAAAACCACTTCCACAGGAAGCCTTTGAGTATCTTCGCCAGAGACTTAGAATTATTTCTACTCCAAAATGAATGTTTTTTGAATTCTTATCTTATATATCTTTGATGTACATGAGGAAGCACCATAAGAGGATAGTTCAGTTAAGGGGAGAAACCCTGAATGGAAAGATACATTTTCCATTTATGAAAAAGGGGGAGAGATTAATCAGATGCAGAGGATAGAGACATGATTCCAGGGGGAGCAATGGTCACAAAGATGTAGAGGACAGAGGCATGGTTACAGGGGGAGCATGAGTTATATGACTTCAGTATTGCATAAGAGTGTTGCCATCAATGCCAAAGGAGGAGATTGTTGATTAAGGTTGGTTGTCATTGATGTCAAACCTTGAAGAAAGCCCCGTAGTACAAAGGTTTAGGTAATGGACCCAAGTTTGTTTTATGTAAAGATGACTCATTATTGTTTTTTCATGGTTGATAAGAAGTACATATGGATGAACTCCAAAGTGGTCCCCTTATGGTGAAAGCCCTCACGGGAAGACGCTTTACAGATTGAGTTATCATAGAAGTATGGTTAGAGAACCCATGCTTATTTGTGGAATAATGAGATTAATTTCAGTGAATTTTTCCAGGGAAACTATCCTAGATGGATAGTGCTTGTCATTCCATTTCCGATGGTATGTGTAACATCACATAACTCCTCACGGTTAGAGAGTTATGGCCATGAGAAGTTGGAGAACCAAGGTTTGGGTAATGGACCCAAGTTTGTTTGATGTATAATGGTATGAGTTTTGATATATTTGCAGGAAATACTATTCTATATCAATGGTACATGTCATTCCATTTCTGGTGGTATGTGGAACATCACTTAACTCCTCACGGTTTGAGAGTTATGGCCTTACCAAGTTGGAGGACACTCTTATGTCATCTAGAAGCCCCAAAAGGTCAAAGTAGTCAAAGTGGTTTAAGAGATTTTAGAAAGTAAATAATAAAGTGAAGTGATGAGTGTATTATAATTCAAAATGAATACAAAATAATTATTTAAATAATTAATTTAATGGAGAAATTAGAAGTGGGTTAACCCTAAAATAAGGAAAGTGGGCAAAGTGACCTAGAAGATGTTTTTAGGGAAGCTACTTGGAGAGTATAAATAAGATGAAAGGCTCTCTCATTTAAGAAACACTTGAGAATATTGAATAGCTATAGGTTTTTGAGGTAACCAAATGATATCTAAGCCGAATTTCTGAGGGAAGGTGAAGAAAAGAAGGCCGAAATTCAAGGAAGGATAAATTCTTTTGATGATGCTTTCTAAGGTGTTTCGGGTAAAAACGTCATAACTTCTTCATAACAGATCCAAATTCAGTAAGACCAAATGTGTTGGTTAGAGTACAGTATTCAGTATGTTGTGTGATGGTTTCATATCGATTAAATGAATATTCCATGCGGGGCACTCTATACAAGGTAGCTCTCTAGAATAAGCCAGAATTCAACAAGGTATGCCATTTTTTCTATAGATACTTTTATGAGACGTTCCAAGTAGTGAAACTTGGAGGAATTGCATAAAACACATTGAATATAATTTTTTATTAGTTTCAGATCTTTATTCATTACAGGTACACATTTATGATTATTTCAAGTTAGGGTTGTTGACTAATCCAAAACTAGTCATGTGAGACTAAAGAAAAGTTTGATGAAAATGCTAGTCTCTTGTTGTTAAAGTTAAGGAAGGTTTGCAGGTATGTGATCATATACACCAGGTCTATTACAGAGTTACAAATCATATTTCGATGATGAAATTGATGAGGGATTTTGGTTGAGGTACAATTTGGGTACATGGTTGAGACAAGTAGTTGATGAGTTGTCACATACATGAGGTGTATAGTTGATGATGTTGGTACATATTGATGAGTCATAGTTGATGAATACTTGACACATGATTGGTACATACTTGGTGCATGGTTGATGCACTTGTTTATGGTGCAGGTTGGTGCATGGTTCAGGTTTATTGGTATAGGTTTATAGTGGTATATCTCACAGTGATAGTGTGACAGTGGTTCCATAATTCTACTTCTACTTCAAGGCGATTGGACAAGGCAAGGACAGGTGGTTGTAGCCACCTTCTGGTTGTAGCCGGAGAACATAGGGGGTTGTAGCCTCCTTCTGGTTGTAGCCAAAGAATTGGGGAGTTGGAACTTCCCTCAGGTTGTAGCTTGAGAAACTAGGGGGTTGGAGCCTCCTTCCAGTTGCAGCTGGAAAACAAAGGAAGCTGGTGCTTCCAATAAATGTAATTCTTCAAAACATATAAGAAAAATCATTTCGTGGTTTTCTCCCAATTTGGGTTTCCATGTAAAACACTGGTGTACTGTGTATGTGTGTGATTGTTCATTTCTTATTGCTCATTATTGGATAATAATGCTACATTGATATAACACTTGAATTATTTGGAGAAAAAAGATTATAATTACGCTATTACTGATTCACCCCCCCCTCTCAATAATCCAACAATAAAGGTGTTAACTGTCTAAATTATTTAAAGTTAAATTTCTACAAGCACTGTATTTATGGAAAATGAAATAGGCAGAAATTTAAAACCGGAAGACACACCAGTAAAGGAATCCTTGATTATATTCATTCTGATGTTTGGGGGCCATCCCCTACTGTTTCGTATGGAGGATCATCATATTTTGTTACTTTTATAGATGATTTCTCTAGGAAGGTGTGGATATATATGTTGAAAAGAAAGACTAATGTGTTTGTTGTTTTCATCAGTTTAGAGATTTAGTGCAAAAGAGCATTGGTAGATCCATTAAATGTTTAAGAACTGATAATGGTGGTGAATTTATGTCAATGGAATTTGAGAATTATTGCAAGGAGTTTGGGATTGATAGGCATAAAACCACTTCCTATACTCCTCAGCAAAACAGAGTTGTTGAACGCATGAGCATGACTCTTATAGAGAGAGAAAGGAGTATGCTTAGTAACGCCAACTTGCAGCAGGAACTGTGGGCAGAAGAAGTAACTATAGCTTGTTATCTGATGAACCGATCACCATCAATAGCAATAGAGTGCAATATTCCTGAAGAGGTATGGACAGGTCACCCTTGTAATTATTCTAATCTTAAATTTTTTGGTTGTGAAGCCTATGCTCTAATTCTAAAACATCAGCGTTCTAAACTAGATCCAAAATAAAAAAGGCTTATCTTTGTTGGATATGGTGATGGTATTAAGGGGTACATGTTGTGGGATCCTACTACCCACAAAATCACTATTAATGGAGATGTAATATTTGATGAATCATCTCTCATCAAATCAGATATAGATGGTCAAATGAAATAGGAAGAAGTACCCAAGTATCAATAGATTCATTTTGAAACCAATTCAAATACAGGTGAAAGTGAACATGAACAAGTTTCTGAAGATGTTCATGAAGAGTTTCCTGCAGAGGAAGACGTAGTTGATGATAAAAATCAACATAATGCGGATGAGCCACAAACTTCCCTAAGGAGGTCTATGCGGGCCATAAATCCTCCAAGAAGGTATGATGATTTTGTTTTGTTAGTTTCTTTGAGTACTAATGATGATGAGCCTTCGTGCTATCAGGAAGCTGTGAAGGGTTCTAACAGTGATAAATGAAAAGAAGCAATGAAGGATGAAATGAAGGCATTAGAGAGGAATGCCACATGGGACCTGGTAGAACTTCCAAGAGACAGGAAAACTGTAGGTTGCAAGCAGGTCTACAAGTTGAAGAAGGGTGTTGATGATAAGGTGAAAAGGTACAAAGCAAGGTTGGTTGCGAAAGGATATCCTCAGAAAGAAGGTATTGAATTTCATGAGATTTTTTCACCAGTTGTTAAGTCTATTTCAATTTGAATTGTGTTAGCATTAGTTGCATTACTTGATTTGGATTTGGAGCAACTAGATGTTAAAACTACATTCTTACATGGAGATTTGGATGAGGAAATTTACATGGAACAACCTGAAGGGTTCATTCAGAATCGCAGCAAGAAATTTGTTTACAGGCTCAAGAAATCATTGTATGGTCTGAGGTAGTCGCCCAAACAATGGTACAAGAAATTTGACTCTTTCATGGTGAGCCAGAATTATAAAAGGACTGAGTATGATCATTGTGTCTACTTTAAGAAATTGAATAATTTCATATTCATTATCTGAGTATTGTATGTTGACAATATGCTTTTAGCAAGAAAAAACATGACTGAGATCAATAGGTTAAAAGCTTAGATGGCTAGGATGTTCGATATGAAAGATCTAGGAGCAACAAGGCATATTTTTGGCATGGATATATTCAGAGACAGGAGGAATGGTAAGCTTTGGTTGTCACAACAGAAGTATGTTGAGAAGATACTTTTGAGGTTTGGCATGAATGATGTGAAACCAATTTTAGTCCCTTTGGCTTCCCATTTTAAGCTTTCTTCAAGTTTATGTCCTAGTACAAAAGAATAAAAGGAATATATGTCTCGAATACCATATGCTAATGTAGTAGGAAGTTTAATGTATGCGATGGTTAGTACAAGGCCAAACATTTCACATCCAGGTGGGTTGTCAGCAGGTATATGGAAAATCTAGGTAAAGAGAATTGGGCATCAGTGAAATGGGTGCTTCAATATCTAAGGGGCACAAGTGATTACTGTATCACCTATAACGGTGGTCGTGAGTTAGTCTATGGATATGTTGATTATGATTTTGCAGGTGATTTTGACAAGAGAATGTCGACTTCAGGGTATGTCTTTACTCTTGCAGGTGGAGCTATTAGTTGGATGTCAAAGCTATAGAACATTGTTTCTTTATTCACTACAGAAGAAAAATACGTAGTTGCTTCACATGATTGCAAAGAGGGAGTTTGGTTGAAAGGTTTGTTTGGTGAGTTTGGAAGGATGAAGGACCAAGTAAAGTTACTTTGTGATAGTCAAAGTGATATTCACTTGGCTAAGAATTCATCCTACCACAGTAAAAAAAAACATATACCTATCAAGTACCATTTTGTAAGACAGGTCATCGATGAAGGTGGAGTCTCTCTTGAGAAAGTGCATACAAAAGAGAATTGTGCAAACATGTTCACAAAACCAGTATTGTTAGAGAAGCTATGATGGTGTTTGGCTTCTCTTGGCTTGCAGAAAATGTGATGAACAAAAGAAGGAGCAAGGTATCATGTTAATTGATGTCAAGGTGGAGATTGTTGGAAACTGGTGACAACGAATTCCTCCAGGATTAGGATTTCAGATCCTATAATCCAACGTTGGTTGTAACCAATAAGACCAAGTTAGAATATGGATGAGATTGCATTTTATAATCAGTTTCCTGTGTAAATGTATATAAATTTATGTAAGCCCGTAGAGGCAAACATAAGGAGTGTGAGTGAGCTACTGTAATCTCCATGATTTGAATAATAAGACAACCGATGCCTTCGCTTGGTGGACATAGCCCAATGTTTGGGTGAACCATGTAAATATTTGTGTCTTTTAGTTCTGTGTGACTATGATTGGCTTATGATATTTGTGTTTCTGCATTTACAAATTTAACAATCTTCACTGGCTTAAATTGAATGGGCACTTAACTATGGACATGATGCCTCGTGATACCTAAACACACGTGCTCGATGACCACATTTAGACACTTTCATGCATATACCTTCACTTGCAACCACAGGTTCACTCTCTGAATTTAATGGATTCACCCCACAGAAATTTGATAATTTCCATGGATACCCGCAACACAATAAGTGATAGCACTTTGAATTATTACTAATGTTTGATGATTTCAGATGGGTGGAAGCAAACCTTTCGTGCATAAACAAAATTGTTGAATCACTTAATGAGTATGTGATCCATGAATATGCATTAGAATCTCTTATGCACTTCTACTAGAAATTCCAATAGGATATATATATAACTACTACTCCTTGAATCAATTTTTTTTACAGTTTTCTAGGCTAGGCTTCTATGTGATTTCTGACTTTTATTATTATTATATATATGTGAATTGAGTCATTGGTAGTTGAATAATCTTCTCATTATACTTTAAATTCTCTTCTTGTTGATTTCTGGTTATGTTTTTCAATCTTATAAACAAAATTTCTTCAACAAAATTATGAGAATAGTCAAAAGCTTAATTATGGTCAAAGACCTTAGATCAGAGAAACTCTGGTATCTGCATGGCCAAACACATGATTAAAATGGCTCTAATAAGAGTATAGCCAAATGTTAGGATCAAAAAATGAAACTCTGATACCAAATGTAGCAAACCAACCTAGTTCATATAAAAAATACCCAAAATAAATGGAATAATAAGAAAGTATCCATAAGGATCAAAATAATATATTGAGTAAATATGAGAGATGATAGAATATGAATGAATACAATGATGGCCCTATATAAATACCTATAAGTGTGTCTTTTCACTAAGAATAATGTATTTTTGTTAAGACATGTATTTTCATAATGATGTTTTTTTATTATTAATTATTATTATTATGATGTATTTATGTTTATTGCATTGTCTTACATATTTGTGTGTATTTATTTATTATATATGTATTTATATTTATAGATTTAATTGGATATGAGATATTCTCTCAACTGATTATTAATATAATTAAGATAATAAATCTATTTTAAACCAAAACTTAATATATTTATATATAACATTATTTAATGTTAATAAAAAATCAATACAATTTTGATGTATAAAATAATTTCTACAATGCTCTTCTTTAAAACAAAAATAAGTCATATAATACATCTAGGATTATTTCTCATGGTTAGAAAAAAAGAAAACAAGTCTATTATGATACATATTATAATATTTTAAAACATGTTCAATCCTCTAACAAAGCACATAAAAAGTAACTAACACTAATGGTGAAAAGATACAACGAGTTTGCTGGTTTAGTTTAAGAAAGCGATAATGTTATTAAACATGAATTTGTGCATTTATTATTGATATAGCATTGGACATATTTATCTTAATTCCAGATTTGATTTATTCAATAGAAATGATGTAACATCGGTATCTTTATTTTGATGTAGATTTGGTTCGTTCAATAGACATAAAGAGTAAAGTCAACAATTAACTTTAAGTTTTTTTCTTTTGTGAATGGTTTATAAACTTTTTATATAAATGTAAACAGAAAATATATGAACAATTGATAAAGATAATAAAAATGATAGAGTTTAGATGTTTAAGTTTTTTACTATTTACAATAATAAATTTAACCATATATAATTGTTAGTAAAATCATAATTTTTTATTATTTAAATTAAAAACCTTCCTTCCCCATAGATCAAACCTTCTTTCTTCACAGAGAGAGAAATTATATTGGACAATCAACAGAATAAATTTTTTGCTACTCCAAGAAACCATTCCAGAACCTAAGGAAAAACAATAACATGTGGTGGACTTTCTAGAATTCACATCTCCGGCCCAATCTGCATCAGTATACCCATGGAGACAAACATCTTTGTTTCTTTCGTACCCCAGACCATAAGAAATGGTCCCAGTCAAATAGCGAAGGACCCTTTTACCTTCCTGCCAATGTGCCTTCTTTGGATTCATCGTAAACTAACTTAGTACATTCATAATATACGATAAATCAGGACAAATATTTCACAAGTAAAGAAGACTACCAACTAATTGACAATACAACGTACCATCCACTTCTTCACTTGGATCATCAACTCATAGTTTTGATACAAGGATCTTGGGTGTGGAGATGGGTTTACAATTCTCCATTGTAAATCGTTTTAAAACCTCCATAACATATTTAGCTTGAGTCAAAACAAGCTTATCCTCCCATACTTCTAAACCAAGGTAATAATGAAGAGGACCCAAATCCTTCATCTCTAATTCTTTACACAATTCATTTTTCAACCAAAGAATTAAACCATTATCATTTCCAGTTAAAATAAGATCATCTACACACAAAACAACAATAACACTACTATCACCATCACGTAGAAAGTATAAATTAGCATCGACAGATGATTTCTTTACTCCCTTTTCTTGAAACCACTCATCAATACAAGTGTACCATGCACAAGGGGCTTGTTAAAGACCGTACACGACCTTCTTCAATCTGCATACAAGATCTTCTTTACCGGGAACTTCAAATTCCTGAGGTTGTTGTATGTAGACCTCTTCCAACAAGACACCATTTAAGAAAGTCGTCTTAACATCCATCTAGTGAAGATTCCAATTATTATTGGCAGCTAAGGAAAGAACACTCCTTATGGTAATATACCGGGCAATGGGGGCAAAGGTATCATCATAGTCAATATTAGGATTTTGACTAAAGCCTTTTGCCACAAATATTTCTATATACTTCTCAATGGAACCATCATCTTTATGCTTCAATTTGAAGATCCATTTTCTTCCAGTGACTTTAATTTCTTCAGGAAGTGGAACTAGGTCCCACACATTGTTTTTCATGATGTTGTCATATTCTTCCTACACAACTTCAATCCACTATTTAGAATTTGAAGCTTCATCAAATGTACTAGGCTCGGAATCAATCAAGTCACTCAGCAATGCAACACAATTAGCTTCATACCTTCTATTTGGAACTATGGGTCGTGAAGATCTCCTGGGAGGAGACACTTTTGGTTTTTTTTCATCTTTAAAGCCTTCTACTAGTCTCTTTATCCACATAGGAAACTCCCTGTCTATTGCTTGATGTTCCTCATGATCTTCAGTCACTCTATCTGATTGATCTTATTTTATGTGATCGCTTATGGCATCTTTACTTTCCTTGTCATATGTTTTATCAATAGCTTTTGGCACATCTGGTTGCACTTCAATACCAAGAGTGTTAGCTGTCATTTTATAACCAAATTCATCAAAAATAACATCCTTACAAAGTATGGTTCTCATTTCACTAGGAACAAAATATATATATCCCTTATGCTCATTCTCATTTCACTAGGAACAAAATATATATATCCCTTATGCTCATCACCATACCTAACAAATACACCTCTTTTGTTTGTAGGTTCAAGTTTTGTTCGCATATATGCAGGTATATAAGTATATGTTGGAGAACCAAACACTCTGAAATAATCAACAAAAGGATTTACTTTAGGAAATGCCTCCTCATATGTAACTTCGCTCAAATAATTATGAGGACACATGTTCAATGTGTGCACAACATTAAGACATGCTTCTTCCCAAAGGAACTGTGGCATACCAAACTACTCCAACATGCACTGCGCAGTTTCGACAATGCTCATGTTTTTCCTTTCTGCTAGTCCATTATGTTGAGGAGCATAGGGAATACAATACTCCCTCTTGATCCCAAACCTCTTACAAAAAGAAATAAACTCGTGAGACTTGTACTCTCCCCCATTGTCACTCCTTAATATCTTGATGCTACAACCTTTTTGATTTTATACCAAGTATTTAAATTCACAAAATTTATTAAACACCTCGCTTTTATGTTTCAAGAAATAAATCCAACACTTCCTAGTAGCATGATCAATAAAGGTAACAAAGTACAAGTAGCCAGAAATAGAAGGACTACTCATCAGTCCACACACATAGGGGTGAATAAGGTCTAATGGTTTCCCCACAATTTTCTCATCATTTGTGAAGAAAGGATTTATATGATGCTTTCACGTGGCACAAGCATCACATACACCTCCTTTGGTAACATTAAGTTGTAGCATCCCTCTTACCATTTTCTGAACTTTCTTGAGACTTTCAATTTTTAGATGACCAAACCTCATGTGCCACAGCTCTACCAGTGATCCATCACCATGCACCTGTTAATATTATGGTAGCTATGGGAGGTATTTACCCCCACGTGTGAACCTGACGAGAATAGAAGACTCCGGGAAGCAAGAGAAACCCTAATGAGTTGACTAATAACCTTAGAAGCCTTGTCGGCTCAAGAAGAAAATTTATATTAGGCTATTAGCCTCCAAGAGAAGAAGTCGGCCAGAATTAATAATAATATACTGAACAGACACATACCCAGAAGGAGAAGTCGGCCCCAACAAACTGGCAGGATTACTATAAATATAGGGCGCCAGTTCTCATTTGATAGCATATCAGGACTGCAGTTTTCCCAGTTGGTGCATACTACAGTTGCAGTTGGTGTGCGGGTTTGGAGGAGGGTTGCAGCTGCAGCTGTAGCAGCAACTAGTTTCAGTATTGACTTGGATATCTCTTGGCTAGGGTTTGGAACATCTAATCAATATTTTGTGATGCAATATCCTTGGGGATTGATGCGCTACTCTTTGTTTGGCTATCTAGCCTAGGGTTTTCTTCCGGAGAAATTCTCAGGTCAAGGTTAAGGTGCTCGGAGGGAGGCTTCGGCCTGTGGTTGGGTGACGAGGGTATCGTCAATGGTAAAATGAGCACACCATATTCTATATTCTAACAGGTTATGGGCCCACACCCCTTCAGTCAGCCTAAAA
>ML786709.1:342686-355850 GCA_009831015.1 Picea engelmannii | reverse complement strand
ATGTGGATGAGCCAGGTAACAATTCCAAAGTTTAAACTTTAAAGTTCAAGTGTTTAAATTTTATATACTTTATATTTTATTACTTCAAGGAACAAACTCGACTAACTATGTTTTTTGCAGCAAACTGGTGGGAGTCATTTGGCGGCCATTGTCCTCAATTGCAAAAGTTTGCAATTAGAGTGTTGAGTCAAACTTGCAGTGCTTTTGGGTGTGAGCGCAATTGGTCTGTCTTTGAGAGGATTCACACGAAGAAGAGAAATCGCTTAGAACATAAACGGTTAAAGGATCTAGTCTTTGTGCAGTACAACCTCCGGCTCAGGCGCAACCAATTGTTGAACAAAAGATCTGATACAGATCCTATTGTGTTGGATGATGTTGATCCAACTTCAGATTGGGTAGCGGAGACTCACCCACCAGAGTTTGATGATGACCATGATTTGGAGATGGAGTTAGCAGGGCAGGCTTAAATGGATGCAGATCCACTATTAGGGCCTCGCGGTCCGATTCCAGTGTCAGACATGGCAGGCCTAGTGGAACTGCAGGCAGGCGCAGTCGCTGTCGTATACCTCGTGTGCCTCGTCGCAATCGTACTCGTACTACTACAGCTAGTGCAGCTTTAGAGTGTGTAGTCACAAATGTCCCTGGTGGTGATGAGTCTGAGGCCGAGTCCAAGTCCGAGTCAGATGATGATGTCGAGGGCGAGGATGCCCATGCCATTTCTACTTCTAGCAGTAGTGATGATTGATCGTTGATAGTGACTTGTAGTCTTGACTCTTGCTAGTATGTGTTTTGTTGTTGTGGCAAGGCCATTTTGACTCTAGAGCCTCCTTGATTATGTACTTATGTTCCGATCTCTAGATATGTATTGCACTCGGTGCAATTTTGATATATTCATGAGCATACTTTGGATATTTTGTCTCTAATTGTCTCTAATGCTTTGGAAACATGATTTAAAATCTTAAAAATATATTTTTTCGTTAAAATTTAAATATTTTATGTATTTTTTTAAAAACCGGTTCGACCAGTTCATCATTGGTTCCGGTTCCGGTTTCGGTTTTTAAAACTATGGTAATGGCACGAGAGGATGGGACACTGTTAGCACAAATTTCTACCCTCCAATCTGATCTGATAAACATGTTATGACAGCGGTAAAAACTTGGCTAATTATCGGAGAAATAGTCCCAGATGTCACAGGCTAAACCATTCTTCGTTCGAGGTAGGCCTTGCTAGCCTCTACGGGTAGTCCCTGGGCACAATGAAGCGCCCTTGCGGCTGATTTAAGGTCTGAAAACTCAAAAATCAGAGAACTGTTTTTCCTTGTACAACGTGTAAAGCAGTCCAAAACGGTGGAAAAAGTTGATCTAACACACTTGGAGGGAACCTGTAGAGTTAGCACAATGATAATAGAATGGAAAAAGCAAAGAAAAGTACTCAAAGGATTGATACCATCACAGTAAATAGTTCAAAAATAACATATTAGATTTGCAAATTCACCACAATACCGTCAAGAAGAGAGGTTCGAACAATAAACACAAAGCTTCTTTATTGATCCAGCTTTATAAGAGGGTTGGTTGCGCCAAAGTTGGCAAGGTCACAACCAATACAATGACTACTTTGCTCAATGACATGCCACTAGACAAGAGAGAGAGAAAGAGAAGAATGAGAGAGACACTATGTTGCTCCTGCTAAGAACCCACAAAATAACCCATGGCAAGCCTCCAATATATAGCTAAGGAAGGTGAAAACCCTGAGAAGCTAGGAGGGACGCATGAGAAGGGTACAAATAGAGGCTAAGTGGACGTGGAGTTGAATAATGAGATGACTGAGTGCATGGTGAAGTAAAGTGAGTGAGTGGAAAAGAAAATGAAGCCCATGGTATGCATGAGGGAGAATCGGGCAAGTTTAGTGGAGTGAAGGCGAGTGGGAGTGAGAGTGGTAAAGGCGCCCAAGTTAACTGAAGGGAAGAAAGCCATAATTAGATGACAACACAAGAGTGAATGCTCAATTAACTTGGCATGATGGAGATGACTGGAGTGAACTCAAATGCACCCCCCTAATTTTGGAGACATGCGCCCTAGCTTAGGTGGATGCCACATCTTACTGAAAGACTGCCACATGTTGACCTCTGAGGATGCCACTTGGCACTACATGGGCAATGACTGGACCTGCTAAATATAGAGGCAGCTAAAAATAGAACCTCTAAAAATAGGACCCATTAAAAATAGAACCTCTAAAAATAGGGCCCTCTAAAAATAGATTCCTGGTTCTATTTTTAGAAAAATTGTCCACATCACCCTGGATGATTGGGATGACATCGCCACATAAATACTGCAAAAAATAGAAAGTCGGTTGAATACCCTTGACTTCATACTCATTAATCTTGCGTTTCCACAAGGGATCCAAAAATGCAATCATAACTGTCATGCAGGCCCTGATGCTCAACCTGCTAAAAATAGTAATCTGGGTGACATCATCCTGAAAAAGGTCCAAAGGCCTCTGGATGCCTCAAGGATCAACACTATGCTCTCGGAATTTGAATCTGGGGCATGGATCACAACCTGCCAAAAATAGCAAGCTCTTGCATGTCGCCCGGAAAAAGTGTCATCGTGCTAGGAATCCTGCAAAGACTCATACTGTATGCTCTGAACTACCCCAAACTATCAGGAGACCCACTCAAACCATGCCTCCTAAAAAGTAGCAACACCTATCTGTATACATCTCTCTCTCAAAAATGCATGGAAACCAAGTAGACTGTGACTCTGAACTAAGCAATCCTGTATTGATCATGTACTTGCCTCGTGTGTGAACCAACCTCCTGCTCAAAATAAGTGCTAAAAACCCTGGGAAAATCTCAATATGCCAACCAAAGTGTTGCATGCTGGCTCTTAACCCTCAAGACTTTCAAGGGTGAAAATCTAGGGGTTAAAAATGGCAACTCAAGGGGACGGGATCCCCTTGTGGGATGTCGAGAAACATAAGAATCTATGTGCCCATATAATCAAACTGATGCTTTGTGAGAACTCTGTAAGATGTACCAATGATGCTCTATGAATTGCGGAATGTCTACCAGAAATACCCCTGTAACTGTGTGGAAGGATACAAAGGTCCTGTAAGCTGATGAAGAACAACCAGTAATCTGACCTGTAGTACCAAAGCCTTCCCAATGGGCCATGGAGTCAAAGTATATAATCCTCCCACTGAAAATTGAAGACCAAGGGGTCTCAACCAAATCCACTACTTGCTACCACCCAATAATGTACACTCCTCCCTGCGGTAAATTTGTTGATGTTGACACAAGGGAGCAAGTCACTTCATCAGATGTCAATAATGTAAACACCTATGAAGTGCGAAGGAACACCACTAATAATGTCAATGGGTCCTAAGGTATGAGCACAACCTGACACTGTGAAAGATGTTATGAAGTCGAACAGTGACAAGGATCATCAAATCAAGGCCCAATAATGCTCAGCCTTGTCGGATGCGAAATAACCGCCAATGAGGCTAACGGCTACTAAGGTGCTCTACTTCCGGGTCATCTGTAGATAATGTGTCGAAGTCGATACAAGATGACCTGGTGAAAAGAAGAGCAATGATGTCTCTCTTCCCTCAGCGCGAAGTGAGAACTCAAGAAGATCAAGATGAAAGAACCAGGTACCATATCCTTATGCTGGATGGGGGGACAATTGAATCAAAGAGGAAGACATAATGATAAGAGATGAGGAGACAAGACACAAGATGACTCAAGAGTCAAGACACTCCTATGTCTCCTCAACTACCCATTCCAAAGGCTCAATACTTCGAGGACAATGAAAAATGGAAACCCCAGCCAGGCTCACTCTAATGATAGACACAAAAGCTCGGCATGCATTAGATAGACATTGAAATTTTTTACCTACAAAAAGAAAGACGCACAAGACTCCACCACATACAGACATGACTAGGGAAAAATAAGCGACACCTATGCAAAGACTAAGACCTAAATACTGAACTAGAAAATTGAAACAAAGGAAAGTATACTGCTGTCCAAAAACTGTAAAAAATCAGCAAGCTAAATTACTGAAAGAAAAATGCGGAAAGGAAATAACCTAATCTAACCTACCCTAAAAGCCGCCCACAAAACCCCAAATTGTTTGGGACTATGTCCCTCATTGGAAAAAGAACTTCAAGCGCTGCCCATTGACGGACAGCCCTATAAGCTCTCCCTCCAAATCAGCCAGCTGAAAAGCGTTGGGCCCTACTGATGAATCAATGATGTATGGGCCCAACCAAAGACTGTTGAACTTGTCGTGGTCACCTGATTTCTCATTTTTCTTGTCCCACAACAAGACCATGTAACCAACCTGAAACTGCTTGCCCTTTGCCTTTCGGTCAAATACCTTTTTGACCTGTCCCTGATAATCTGTAAACTGTGTATAGGCCATAAGTCTATCTTCCTCCAGCTGCACCAACTCATTAATACGGTTCTGTAATGCTTCCTTGTTGGTGGAGAACTGTCTCAATAGCTTATATGCAGGCAACTTCATGTTGATGGGTAAAACTGCATCTAATCCGTAGACCAACTCAAAAGGGCTCTTACCAGTTGATCTCTTCTGTGTGATTCGGTCTGCCCATAAAGCAAATTTGAGACAACTGTCCCAAGCTATTTTGTTGTCCCCAATTGTCTTTCTGATTAACCTAATCAAATTCTTGTTACTTGATTTTGCTAAACCATTTCCCTGTGGGTAGTAATTGGACACATGGGCCAAACTAATACCATACTGAGAACAAAATGCTAATAACTCAACGGATCGGAATACACTAGCATTATCAGTCGTAATCTTCTGCGGGACACCGAATCTGGGGAGGATATTGTCCTCCAAAAACCTAACAATAGTAGCACTGGAAGATGCCCTAAGTGGAACTACTTCCACCCATCGGGTGAAATAATCGATGGCTATTAATATCCATGTATGACTTGCACTGGAACTCTGTGAAAACTGCCCAATAAAATCGAGACCCTATTGTTGGAAAGGAGCCTCCACAATGACTGGATCTAGAGGTACAGCAGGAAGGTCCTGCTTGCCTTCAAATCTCTGGCATGCCTCACATGCCCAAACAAAAGAGTGTGCATCTCTAAACAGTGTTGGCCAATAATAACATGCATGCATAATCTTTTGTGCAATGGTTCGAGCTGAAAAATTTCCACCACACACCCTAGAATGAAGCTCTTTCAAGAGCTCCTTGGACTCATCTAAGTCCACAAAAGGCAATATGACTCCTCCATCCTAATTGTCCCTGCCACAAACAGTACTTGGCAGCCCGAAGCTGTAAAGATCGCCTCTATGTCTAGGTAAAGTTAGGGGGGCAACAAAAATTCTCCAAATATAAAATGTTATCATGATACCAATCTGAACCCCTAAATGGATCGATTAAGAGATTTACCTGAGCACTTACCTGTCGATCTTCGATAGCCTCCAGATTCTTCTCCGTCGTCATCCTTACTAATCCTTGGCCTCTTACCAACTTGGTAGGCCTCACTTCTAAGTCATACTCTTGAATCTTGGTAATCCACCTCCCCTGGTTCCATTACAATCTTTTTGAACCAAGATATCCTTGACCATGGGGTGGGGAACATAAGCAATGATGTGTGAGTTCCAAAAGTAAGGCTTGAAGCGGGCCAACCCCTTCACTAGAGCATAGGCTTGCTTCTCCATCGGTTTGTAATCTAGTTTATCTCCTTGCAAGGCCTTGCTCATGAAGGCTATGGGTTGCTCCAATCCTTCCTCGTTTTTCTACAACAAGACAACAACCATATTTGAATCAGAAGCAAAAGATAAAATTTGAAAGTCTCTAGCATAATCAGGACTAATAAGAACATGTGAGTGACACAAAGACTGTTTAATGTTGTCAAAGGCCTTTTTGGCTTCGCCACTCCATTTGAGGTCATGATCCTACTTCAGCATATCAGATATGGGCTTGGCTATCTCTGCAAAGTTAGGCATAAAGCGCCTCACAAAGTTGATCCTACCGAAGAATGACTGGATGCCCTTCTGAGTAGTTGGGTGTGGGATCTCCATGATGCCTTTGATCCTTTCAGGGTCTATCCTTACTCCTTCCTTAAACACAATGTACTCAAGCAAATTTCCCTCAAACACCCCGAGAATTGACTTCTTCGAGTTAAGAGAGATACCAAGAGACTTGCACTTGTCAAAAACCTTTCGTAAATGAGCAACATGATCATCTCTAGTCTTGGAATAAACAGTCAAGTCATCTTGATATACTACTATGAATTTGAACAAATAATCTGAAAAAGCATAATCCATAGCACGTTGGAAAGTTGCACCAGGATTCATCAAACTGAAAGGCATATGAATATATGAATAAGTTCCCCAAGGAGTAATGAAGGCGGCCTTATACATGTCCTGCTTGTCAACCAGTACCTGATTGTAATCGAAGAAACCATCTAGCATAGACACCATACCTGATCTGGTCACTGCCTAAAGAATATGTTCCATGCTAGGAAAGGGGTAATTATCCTTGAGACACACACGGTTTAAATTTTTGAAATCAATACAAATGTGAATCTCACCTGGCTTTTTCCTTACCAGTACATAGTTGGCTACCCAGTGAGAATACTTGATTGGCTCAAATGATACCTGCTTAATACAACTTCTGTAGTTCCTTCTGAATTGTGGGCACCACCTTTGGATTCATGTATCTCAATCTCCGTCTAAAAGGTTTGACGCCTTTAATAGTGGTATTGCATGGTTAATGATCTTCGAGTCATATGCTTTGAAATCATCATAAGACCATGCAAATACGTCCCTGTACTCTCTTACCAGCGGGACAATTTTGCTTTTCTCTTCTAGTGTGCATATCTTTCCGACTTTGATAATCCTCAGGGCATCCTCACTGCCAATGTTCACCTCTTCAACCTGATCATCAAGAGAATCTTTATTAGTTCCTTGAAAAGCATCTGACCTATCAAATAATTGTTCTAATGGTACTAAACCCTTTGGAATCTTATTACTTTTCAGTTGAATTATTGGGACTTCCTCGCCCTCTTGTACTTCATCAATGTTATGATCAATAAACTCATTTGCAAAATTCATAAAATTCAAAATATATCTATCATCTTCAAAAACCTACCAAGAGCCTATATTATCCGGAACATAAGGACGAAAGCAAACCTCAATTACATGTGTAATGTAAGGGTCAATTGTCCAAGGTGTAAACAAGGTAGCAGCGGTTGCCAAAGAATCAACCTTCTCATTTAAAGTCCTATCAATATGAGAAATATTAAATGCATCAAATAACTCAATCTCATCCCATACTGCATGTATGTACCTTTTCAGTCGTGGGTTCCGAGCTTCACATTTCATTGTTACCTGATTCACGATGAGCTTGGAATCACCTTCCACCTTCAGCAGTTTGATACCCATCTTCCTGGCCTTCCGCAATCCAACCTCGTACTTTGCCATGTTGTTAGTATAATCAAACTCCAAACGTGAAGAAAATGGAAATATCATACCTGGAGGGGAAGTGATGACCACCCTTGCACATGATCCTTGGCGTGAACTCACACCATCAAAGGTCATGGACCATACTTGCGCATGCTCAAGCTCTCTCTCTGGTACTACAGGCATAGATGTTTCAGGCACCTCAGAAAGCATATATGCGCCCAAATCTGCGTCTTGTGCCTCTTGATCTTTTATGCCAGGGTAAAGGTAATTGTTATCTCTGAGACGGGGATCCTCAACCTTATGCAACATCTTTGGTTCTCTAAAAAGTCTTACCTTCTCAACCCGGGAGATAGGAATGTCCGCATAAGATAAGTCCATCTGCATGGAACCCCCCATATCTGCAACCCACTGTCTTGAAAGAAGCATACCCCACTGTGTTGGGCAATCTATGACTAAAGACTTTTTTGGGGCTACCTTCAAACATACCTGCAAATTCTTGATAACCCCACAACAAGGTACCTCCCTAGCATCTACTTCATGCACATTCTGGCAAGGCTTGGTAATCTGTAATCCAAGCTCACGCATAACTTCGAGAGTGATGATATTGTTAGAAGCACCGGAATCTAGCATGTAGTTTTGCAAAATAATACCATTCACAATCAATGAACAACAAACGGGAGTAGGATTGTTGTTTTCCTTATTAAGGCCAAGAAAAACCTGCACACACTCATCTGCAAGGTTAACCTCACTCTTAATCCCTAGAAATTTGTCAACAAGCTCTTTGTGATTAGGCATGCGAATTATCTCCTTCAAAGGAACAAGAATTCTGACTTTAGCAAGCTCATTCTCTAATGAAAAATGGGGTGCTTCTGATCGAGCTAGAACTAGAAGAGGCAACAAAGGAGGTGCAGGTGTTTTCCTTACTTGTGCAGCAGGAACCTCACCTCTAGGAAAAGATGGTGGAACTTGAGCTTTACCTTTGTGCATGTACTGCTGAGTGATCTCTGCAACTCTGATTGTTCCTGCTTTATTGGCCTTCTGAATATCTTCTCGAGTCACAGGCCGAGAGGACAAGGGATGAAAATGAGGTTGCAAGGCTTTCCACTGCTCGTGTGGGATTTCGATGGTGATACGATGTAATGTCCCTTTCCAAATAGGAGCTCCAACGAGGAGGCTTAACGGTCTAAACATCGTTGTTAGACTATAGCCAGGGCAAGAAAGGGGTAAACAAGGTTACTAGAGGTCACTCCAGTCAAAGGTGTTATATTCGAAAAGTGACATTGAGCTAAGTGGCTAAAGTTCTTTTAAGCCAATTTGAGCTAAAAATAGAACAAACGAGCTAAAATTAGAATTCAACGGCGAATTAGGGTTTCGGGCAGCTATAAGAGAAGGTTCAGCGACCTAATTCATGATTATGTAGATTTTGACTTGTCGTTGAGGAGAGAGGCGCATCTTAGGAGAGGTAGCTCAGTGGATTCCAGGAGGAATACACCAGTGGTTGATTCGGTGTTGAGAGACACACCTTAGTCACCGGGGAGGTCACATAGATCTTCCATCGATCTTCAACAACAGTTTCGCAGGTTGCAGTAGCAAGGACGCACTCATTCAGGGTGAGGGCGCAACTTCTGAGGAGGTTTAGTGGATCAACTTGTCCCTTTCAGGGAGAGTTCAAAGATTCCCCTCCGACCCAGTTGAGAGGAAGGCAAGGCACATATTTTGCTTGGTTTCTCGTCAAATTCCGACGGAGGAATCATTTGGGGTGCACTTTCCGGACATTGGGAGTGCGACACTTGGGGAGGACACATTCGGGGTTCCCGAGTGATCATCAGTTCAAATTCGGGGAAATCCTTTCGACCCATTTCACAGTAGACCTAGGCGATCAGTTTGAGACACACATCATCCAATTCCGACGGTGGAATCACTAGGGCACAGTTTTCCAGAGCAGAGGGGGCGCATTTCCCCCAGGGGTATCCACCCGGGGACCAGATACACCAGTTAGGGTCCGAACAGTCACCAGGATTGTGAAGCAGAGCAGGGCACATTGTTTGGGATAGTTTCCAGACATTTCCGAGAGGTATAGCCACTAGGGAAAACTTTCCAGAATTGCAGCAGTTGTCGTACGAGTTGGCATATCCGCAACAGTTCTTCATCTCATCCATTGCATTCCACAACATTCTTCGGGTATCAGGTATTATTGTTTTTAGTTGCTATTGTATTCCGGCTAAGATCCTTTTGTCATTGATCTAGCCGAGTGATTCATTTTATTCAATCGCATTCGGGATTTGTACTCCACGAAGATTTCATAATACAAGATTTGTAGTCTTTTGTCACCATTATTATTTGAATGCTCATTTATATGTTGTAAACAATTAATCCTACACACACATTAGCAAAGTTTCCTAGACTAGCCAAGTCAGGAACATTATATATGAGGTTTATCCCTAGTCACATCTGAGGCAAGGAAAGCATCAAAGTCTTCTATTGGTTCACATTCGACCACCATGTTCAAGGTAATGTCTAAGCTACCAGAGGACTTCTCCTGCTCATAAATGTCGTATGTTTGGACAAAGATAGCGCAGGAGGATTCGCCATGAGGAAGTTTACAAGCTCGACAATAAAGAGGGGATGATGCATAGTCAATGTAGTTTGTCCCGGGTGCTTGCGCTGGGGCTTTGGGCTCCTCATTCCTCTTGGGATACTGGTAAGGCCTTCTTTGGTTGATGGGTTTAGGCTGAGAGATAATCAACTAATTTTGAAGCTTCTTTTCTACCTGTACTAACCTATTGCTCAGGTCGTTCACTAGCTCAAAAGTTGCATCTTTGGAAGGTCCCTCCTCCTATTTAGGTTCAGGCAATGGTTGCGCAGGGTGGTTGGAGGTTCTCCTATCTTGAGGTTCAAGCAACAAACTCAGTGGGGTTTGTGTTTTAGAGGCTAAGGCAAGGTGTTTCTCTGTGGTGATGGCCACCTGATAAGCAGCATCCAGCGTGGTGGGATCCTTTTGCCTGATCAAAGCACCAAGAATTCCATCAAACTTCTCTCGATATGAAATCAAAAATTAATCAGTGTTAGGTCTAAGAGAAGTAGGAATTCTGTGATAAGCCTTTGCAAAACGAGTATTGAATTCTAACACAGTTTCATTCTCTTTCTTATTAATATCAGTAAAATTCCTAAGGATGAAAGAGATATCATGTATGTCGCCCCATCTCTCCAAGAACTTCTCGAAGAATGGATTCAACCCCTGGATAGGATTGTTCGGGAGGCTCTTGTACCAAGCACGTACATCTCCCTCAAGCATAGCAACGAACATCTTCATAGCTACATCTTCATGCTCAACGCCCTCATCCTCACATGCCTTCAAAAATAAGTCAATATGGTTTTGTGCATTGATGGCGTTGTTTCCCTGAAACTTAGGCAAGTTTTTGACATAGTTAGTAGTAGCTGAGGCATGAGGTTGCCCTCGAATAACAACTATGTCTAAAGGACCAAAAGTATTGAATGTAAACCTAGTCACTTGTCCAACCATGTTACTAGAACTTGAAGTAGATGATGAACTTGAAATAATCAAAGGACTAGGACTTGGAACTATAACCAAAGGAGACGAGGAAGGAAAGGATGATACCTGAGGTGCTGAAGTACTTACCACAACGTTGTGGGTTGCAGAAGTAAATGGAAGAGATACCTAGACTGATTGAAGAACAACTGTACCCACTGTGAGGGTAGGACTAGTTGTAGGAGTCACGAAAGAACTACTCTGGAACAGGTGTTTTGGATCACTAAGGGATGGGTAAATCCCTTGTGAGGGGTCGAACCGGGATGATATGTGCACGATCCCCTGTGAAGTTTCCCCTGTATCCTGTGGAGTCGCCAGGTGAGCAAAATAAAGTAAAACAATAAACGAAAACTCACCGAATGTCGTTTGCCAAGGCTTGCGTTCCTCGACAATGACGCCAATTTGTTAGCACAAATTTCTACCCTCCAATCTGATTTGATAAACCTGTTATGACAGCAGTAAAAATATGGCTAATTATAGGAGAAATAGCCCCATATGTCATGAGCTAAACCCCTCTCCATTCGGGCTAGGCCTTGCTAGCCTCTGGGGGAAGTCCTTGGGCACAATGAAGTGCCCTTGTGGCTGATTTAAGGTATGAAAACTCGAAAATCAGCGAGTTGTTTTGCATTGGACAACGTGTAAAGCAGTCCAAAACAGTGGAAAAAGTTGATCTAGCACACTTGGAGGGAACCTGCAAAGTTAGCACAATGATAATAGAATGGAAAAAGAAAAGAAAACTACTCAAAGGATTGATATCATCACAATAAATAGTTCAGAAATGACATCAAATTTGCAAATTCACCACAATACCGTCAAGAAGAGAGGTTCGAACAATAAACACAAAGCTTCTTTATTGATCTAACTTAACGAGAGGGTTGGTTGCGCCACAGTTGGTAAGCTCACAATTGATACAATGACTACTTTGCTCAATTACACGCCACTAGACAAGAGAGAGAGAGAGAAGAATGAGAGAGACACTATGTTGCTCCTGCTAAGAACCCACGAAATAACCCATGGAAAGCCTCCAATATATAGCTAAGGAAGGCGAAAACCCTAAGAAGCTAGGAGGGACGCATGAGAAGGGTAAGAATAGAGGCTAAGTGGACGTAGAGTTGAATAATGAGAGTGAGTGAATGAGTGGAAAATCCAATGAAGTGCATGGTATGCATGAGGGAGAACTAGGAGAGTTTAGTGGAGTGAATGCGAGTGGGAGTGAGAATGGTAAAGGCGCCCAAGTTAACTACAGGGAAGAAAGCCATAATTAGATGCCAACACAAGAGTGAATGCTCAGTTAACTTGGCATGATGGAGATGACTGAAGTGAACTCAAATGCGCCCCCCTAATTTTGGATACATGCGCCCTAGCTTAGGTGGACGCCACATCTGACTCAGATTGCAAAATGTCGACCTCTCAGGATGCCACTTGGCACTGCATGGATGATGACTGAACCCGCTAAATATAAAAGCAGCTAAAAATAGAACCTCTAAAAATAGGACCCGCTAAAAATAGAACCTCTAAAAATAGGGCCTGTTGCCGTCCTAATACACACTTGCTAGCGTGAGCTAAGTCCAACTCACTTAGTGTGTCCTCGGAGACACAATGTCTAGGTTCTCAGTCCACACTGTCACCTTGACTGGAACCTCTTCCTTCTAGGCTTACTCCTAGGGAAGCCAAGGGGGGTAGTCCCTAGTTACTAGATTGATTTTAGTGTTAAGTTTCTAGGAGTTAGTTTTAATTTGTTAAAGGCTAAAAGAGAAAACTAGCCTATGATGCAAAGGCAGCAAATGCAAAGTGCAAGTCTAATATAAATGTGAATCAGCCCTTTTCCTAAGTCAACTAAGACTAGTGCTTAAGGTTGGGCAATGGGGTCAACTAAGTGTGAGGGTGGTTTATTACAAAGGTGTTACAATATGAACAAGTTAAACTACCCCAAACCAAAGATTAGAAATACTTACAAAAGAATTACAATTGTTACAATGTTTACACGATACACAAATAGATACAAGAGATACAACAAGATGTAAGTGAAATCAACACATTAGCCAAGCATGCCCCAATAGCACTTACTCTATTGGACCGCCTTCACTGGCAACCACAAAAAGCACTTAAGAATCAAAGAAGGTGATGCCTCCCCAAGTGGGATACTCAACCCCTTCTTGATTCACACCACAA
>ML786709.1:315751-335792 GCA_009831015.1 Picea engelmannii | reverse complement strand
CTGAGGATAAAAAACCCTCGGTGAAAGGAACTCCCCCAATGAAAACATCCCAAGGTACCTGACCTAACTATGATCCATGCAGACTTATTACATTATCAACCCATGCAGGGGTGCGGAAATTTCGTTTACAAAAATTTTGCTGGGGTATCAGATGCCCAAGTAGAACCAATACTGTCTTCAACAATTTCGCATCTGGTGATGCATCTTCATGGCACATGAGTTGACCACCGTTGCTAAATGGGCGATCAACAGGGCCCTCTAAAAATAGATTCCTGGTTCTATTTTTAGAAAAATTGTCCACATCACCCTGGATAACTGGGATGACACCGCCACATAAATACTGCAAAAAATAGGAAGTTGTTTGAACACCCTTGACTTCATACTCATTAATCTCGTCTTTCTGCAAGGGATCCAAATATGCAATTAGAACTGGCATGCGAGCCCTGGTGCTCAACCTGCTAAAAATAGTAATCTGGGTGACATCATCCCAAAAAAGGTCCAAAGGCCTCTGGATGCTTCAAGGATCAATATTGTGCTCTCGAAATCTGAATCTGGGGCCTAGATCACAACCTACCAAAAATAGCAAGTTCCTGCATGTCGCCCGGAAAAAGTGTCATTGGGCCAGGAATCCTGCAAGGACTCATACTGTATGCTTTGAACTGCCCCAAATTGTCAGGATACCCACTCAAACCGTGCCTCCTAAAAAGTAGCAACACCTGTATGTATGCATCTCTCTCTCAAAAATGCATGGAAACCAAGTAGACTGTGACTCTGAACTAAGCAACCCTGTACCGATCATGTACCTGCCTCGTGTGTGAAACAACCTCCTGCTCAAAATAAGTGCTAAAAACCCTGGGAAAATCTCAATATGCCAACCAAAGTGTTGCATGTTGGCTCTTAACCCTCAAGGCTTTCAAGGGTGAAAATCTAGGGGTTAACAGACACCTGCAATACAGGGCGTTGTCAATTCTAAGGGGGATTGTCACCGGTCTTCCAGAGTTCAGTGTTGAGCAACAAGGCGTATGCAGAGGATGTGCACTTTGAAAGAATGTCAAGGTTGTTTTCCAGCCAACAAGAGTAAATCCAAGGGGATCTTGGTTCTTATCCATTCAAATGTGTGTGGACCGATGTCAGTAGCATCAATGCATGGATCGTCGTACTGTGACATTCATTGATGGCTTTTCCAGGAAAACCTAGATCTTCTTCATGAACACCAAGGATGAGGTCTTCAATCAGTTTCAGGAGTTCAAGGCCCAGGTGGAGAACGAGACAAAGAATAATATCAAGGTCTTGAGGTTGAAAAATTGGGGCGAGTATACCTCCAATGACTTTAAGGATTTCTACAAGGAGGCAGGGATTAAGAGGGAGTTGGCAGTCTTGTACAACCCACGACAGAATGGGGTTGCAGAGAGAAAGAACCGGTCCATCACCAATTTTGCGAAGGCTATGATTCATGACCAAGGGTTGCCCGTGTTTCTTTGGGCGAAGGCATGTAACACAGCAGTATATTTGCAGAACAGGAATCCTCATAGGATATTGGGGGACAAGAATCTTGAGGAGGCATTCACGGGAGTGAAGCCAGAGATTGGGCACTTCAGGATCTTTGGTTGTCTAGTATACATCCATGTTCTTGTGTAGAAGAGGACGAAGTTGGACCCTTGGGGCGAGAAAGGCATTTTTGTGGGGTACAATGAGACTTCAAAGGCTTATAGGATCTTCATTCCAACGCAGCGAAAGACAGTGGTGAGCCGAGATGTTAAGCTCGAGAAAACCTTGACATCAAGAAAGTTTCATGAGGTACTAACTGTGGTAGAGGACGAGGAGCAGGTGGTTCCGAGGGGAGAGTAGAGTTCACAAACTTCCATTTTAGGGAGTCATCCTTCAAATGGAGAGGATGAGTTAGCTCCTTCCATCTCTGTCAGGAGACCCAGATGATTTGAGCAAACCTTGAAGGATGCTCAAGAGCATTTTGAGGCTCCCAGGAGCACATTCTGGGGGAGAAGGCCTTCGAGGAAGTTTCCCAACTATATGGCGCTTATGAGTAGCATCATTGATGTTGAGCCTTCCAATTTTGAAGAAGCGGTAGATCAACAGGTTTGGCAGGATGTCATGAGGGAGGAGTACACCTCCATCATGAAGAATGATGTGTGGGACATAGTGCCAAGATCAGAGGAGAAATTTGTGGTGAGTTCCAAGTGGATCTGCAAGATCAAGCATGTTGCAGATGGCATCATCGAGAAGTTCCAGGCCAGGTTTGTGGCAAGAGTGTTCTCTCAAAGAGAGGGAGTAGACATCAAGGAGACGTTCGCTCCAATTGCCAAATATATTTCTATTTTTGTTGTTATATCTATTGCCTCAGTCATGGGGTGGAGGATTCACCAGATAGACGTGAAGACAACATTCCTCAATGAAATTATTGAGGAGGAAGTATATATAGAGCAACCTCACAGCTTTGAGGTACATGAGAGGGAGTCTCATGTGTGCAAGCTTAAGAAAGCCTTATACGAACTCAAGCAAACACCTAGGGTGTGGTATTCCAGGATTGACAGATACTTGCAGAGTATGGGCTTCACCAAGAGTGAGGCGGACCCCAACTTGTACATCATACTTGTTGGGGTGGATCCACTTATCTTGGTGTTGTACATGAATGATTTGTTTCTCACAGGTGTAGAGGAGCTTATAGCAAGGTGCAAGGCAGATTTGGCTGTTGAGTTCGAGATGAAGGACATCATCTTGATGCATTACTTCTTGGGGTTAGCGGTTTGGCATAGATCGGGTGAGATCTTCCTTGGACAGGGGAAGTACACATTAAAGATCCTAAGGAGAATCAATATGGAGAATTGTAGATTGATGGCTACACCTATGGTTACCAATCTGAAGAAGGTTGTCACTTCAGATTCAGATTTGGTGGACCCCAGGATGTATGGACAACTAATTTGTTCTTTGATGTATTTGGTCAACACTAGGCCAGATATATGTTTTTTTTAGAACACCTTGAGCTAGTTCATGGTGGAGATGAGGCAAGTGCATTGGGTAGTAGCAAAGCATGTGCTCAGGTACTTGAGAGGTACCATGGAGTATGGTCTAAGGTATCTTGGTGGCGATGGAGTGAGGCTCTAGGGATATAAAGACTTCGATTGGATAGGGAGTGCAGCAAATCAGAAGAGCAACTCAGGGTGCTTTTTTAGCTTGGGATCAACAATGATTTCATGCTTGAGCAGGAAGCAGACTTTCGTAGCACTCAGTTCAACATAAGTAGAGTATATGGCAGTGAGTATAGCTAGTTGTGAAGTCTTTTGGCTTCGCAAATTACTTACAGGGTTATTTGATAAGGAGTTGGAGCCTACGGTGATATACTACAATAATCAGAGTTGTATCAAACCCTCCGAGAATCCAGTATTCCATGACAGGTCCAAGCATATTGAGATCAGATATCACTTCATCTAAGACAGGATCCAAAAGGGAGCAGTTAAGCTTTAGTATATCTCCATAGATGAGCAAGTTGCAGACATTTTGACCAAACCCTTGGTTAAAGGGAAGTTTGTTTTCTTCAGAGACAAACTTGGAGTGGTGCAGAATACCTTCCTTGTTAAGAGGGAGTGTTGAAGTTTTTAGCTCGGACAGGTATCTCCACATTAGTTTGTGTCTAACATGTGGAGATCGCCATTAATATCTCTCAGAACTTTGGAAATTCACTTTAATAATTTAATTATTAAAGTGAATATCATTTTATAATTAATGGAAGTTAATTAAATGAAATCCCTAAGTTTTTGGCATTAGTAAATTTAATTAATTAAATGAATCTTAGCCATTGATCTCAAGTGAGGTGAGATTTAATCTCAACCATTGATCACTTTGGAGGTTAGGGTTTTGGCTCAACTCAAGATTATAAAAGGCAGCCAAAGTGAGAGGAGAAGACACACAAGCAAGGAGTCAATGACTCAATTGGAGAGTGGAGAAGGACTTTCACTCAACAGATTTGGCTAAGGAGAAAATTTTTGCAGACAAGAAATTTTAGCATGTCGTACCAAGCAAGGCGAAGGTCAGGGAGTTTTATGGAGGGGTGATACAACCCACAGGAGCAGATAGAGAGGCCATTCAACCCGCAACAAGCAACCACAGTGGCCATATAGCCCACGAGTAGCACCGTACAACACATGTTTCTTGTTTCTTGGTAAATAACACATCTCTCAACAAACCTATTCCATCTTCAAAGAAATGTCTTAGAGAAACCATTTTCATTATTGACTTTGTTTTCAACAAAACATGTTTGTTTCTTCCAAAAAACTTTTTTCAATTGTCTTTGTTTTCAACAAAACCTATATGTTTTCGAGAAACAAATTTGATTTAATGCTTTCTATGTTTCACTATATGTTATAGAGTGGGGTTTTGCATGAGTGCCCAAGACAAAGAGCGAATATACATAAAGGAGAGCACTACAAGACGAGTTAGCCTAGGCTCACATCTCTAACTCAAGTGTGTGAGATAAAAAGAGAACAAGTACAAGATCAAGATAACAAGGGTAACTCTCCTCCCTCTATTTATATGAGAAATGAGGGAGGCCTACAATCATAAAGTGGATCAAGTCCACAACAAGCAACCTATTAAGTAGGCCCAAATGTGAAGCCCTCCAACTCCAAGTGACATATGTCATGCTCCAAGGTGAAGACATCCAACAAGCAAGGCTCCAAGGTTGAATGCTCCTCAAGAAGGGTCCTATGCTCCACCTACACAAGCCTCCAAAGCTCCAATGCTCACTCCTAAGCCATGTGTACCTTCGGCTCCACCCCACCTACATGATCACTCCATAACCCAAGTGTCCTCAAGTTAAACACAAGCCTCCATGCAAACTACTAAGCATCCCCATGCCATCTAGGGCTCAACACCCTTCTCCAAGATGCCCAACACTCCTCCAAGGAAAGTCGTCCTCCAAGCAAGCCACACACTCTCCATGTGTGCATAATGAAGAATGTTAACATGCTATCTAGGAGTCTAACTCTCCAAGGAATAATGCCACACAAGCATCCACACAAGGTCTAGCAATCAATGTGCAAGCCACCTCCCATGTGTATGTCCATCACAACACAACCAAGTGTCATCCATAAACCATGCACCCAACATCACATGAAGCACCCCCGAGCCTAGGAGAATTACAAAAGTGACTTCTCATCAACATAATGAAGGAGACTAACTCCAACTACAAGTAAAACATGCCACATTTACATAAAACCCTCATGAGAAGGGGATGTCTCACAAAAGGAAGGGTTGATTTGGTGTAGGAGATCAACATTCCCTTGAAAAAGCATATACTCCAAGCCTCAAAACATATTGCAAAATCCTTCCAAGTGAAGAAAGGTCCAACCTCTAGCCTCCAAAGGTGGAACGACATCATGGAATGAGTAATAAATGCCCCAAGAAGTGGACGGCTCCATAAATCAAGCTCATGAATTCTCAAAAGGTGTCTCCAAGGTGTGACCATGTCCAAAACTCAACCAAAGAACCTCCACCAAGCATGGAAAGTGCCCCTCCAAGTCAAATCAAGTCATAACATCACCCCACAACTGTCATAAAGTCCACACGTGTGGGTCAGCCCTCAAATCAAGTGAAGAATCACTCAAAAGATAGTAAACTAGAAGGGTGTTCCATGATCTTCAACGTGGTATGTGTAGAGGAGACCATGTAAGTAAAAATACCCCTATGTTGCAGGAAACGTAGGATTTAGAGTCGTACCAAGCGCATTTCCGTACAGAAACACGAAAACATGTTTGGTATGACCTTGAAATGTGTTTTAAAAGTCGTACGAACGTGTCCCACGTGTGGGAAACGGGTTTCATATGGCCTGAAATGCATTTCAAGGTTGTATAATGCCTCCATACAACGCGTTTCCAAAAAATATTTGCCCAATTTTGCCTTAATTTGACTATTGGGCCCCACAAGTTTGGTCTTAATGCCTAATTAGAGGTTCATTATGAATTAATGTGACTTCTAGAAGCTTGTAAGACCAGAAAGTTTTCTTTATGTTGGCAACTAATGATAATGTTAAATTATTGAAGTAAAAGGATAAAAAGGAAATTTAACATTACCATTAATTGTTTCAGGATGTTTGAGAGTGGTTCCAACCTCATCATACTTCATATGGAGAAAGTAGAATTTCATATCCCATTCAAAATTTAGCAGACTTAACAGTCTTCAGGATTTCAGGATTGTTACTATTGCAGCATTTTCATTGGATTCTATCATGTGTGAGGGTATGGGATTGGCATTTAATCAAGTGCACCAATCCCTTTATGTACCTCGATGTTGGTGGTATTGATTGTTGAACTCCTTTGTCATGGTCTTAGCAAAAATGTACCCTTCACTCAAACCAAAATCATTGATTAGGCATGTTAAGCTTCTTCTACCATATTTTAAGGCTTCAATTAGGCAATTTCATTAAAGTTGGGTAGTGTTGATTGATGTCCCTTAGAGGATCGAGGTAGAGGAAAAGGCTAGACAAGACGAAAAGGGTGATACTAATAATGATGATCCTATTATAAGTGATGGTGGAACATTGCTTGTCATTTATGTTTGTCATTTAAATGTTGTTGCTCATTTAATCATAATGCTTTCTTTCAAAGTTTCAGCATAATGTGTTATTATGAAATAGCACATTATATATATATATCGTGTTTCCCCACTTCCAAATTTTTGGGGGGTCATATTTCTAGTGCGTTATTGTTTCAGAAACGCGTACATGTTTCCCCGTATCATGCAACTTAGAAAGAGCCCAAATGTGTCTTAGAGGATGCGACCAATGCCTTGGGATACATGTATTGCCTCAAGAACTGTGAGATTGTCTCGAGAAACGTGAAACTGAGTGAGAATCTATAGAATCATCTCCAAGAGTAGATGGCCAAAGTGTGATAAATACATAAGATGGGGGTCCGTGCTTGGGCATACGCTAACTGTGCTTTAAATAGGTGTGACAACCTTTACAACATGAGCAACACTTTTACATTACATACAAAGAAGTCAAAGAGAATAGCGGTTCCCCTAGATCATGTGTCCAATAGATCCATCCCAAGACGCTCGCATGCCTACCCAAATCATAAATGACCGGCTGAATGGCAAATTACTTCCACCAAGGGGCAGTCATCCAAAGCCATAAGATAAATGCATATCTTTAAATGGGGACTAAAAGGACCATGACCAACCATAGGGGTTCCGGAGATACCACATAGGCCCCTCTCTGATACATAGACATCTAAACATGGCCCAATACAATACATGAGTACAAATATAACTACACTTTTGGCTCATCATGATATAGTGATGTACATAACCTGCTCATATGATAGATCCAATACGATGAAAAAATACAGGGTGCACTGAAGTGAATCTGAGGTATAACATGCCCCATTAGATTCCCTCTAGTGCACCTCAATCAATGTGCCCTACTTATTAACAACAAATAAGACTACACAGAGATCGAGAAGGAATTTGCTCTTGATGAAGCAGAACCACCTTGGAGCAACCAGGTAAAACAATGCTCCCTCTTTGTGAGGAAGGTATTCTCCACCAACCAAGTTTCTCCCTCAACAACTCAACCTCCCCCCTAGCTAGGGGCTTGGTCAAAATATCTGCCACTTGCAAATTTGAAGGAACATTCTCAAGAACAATTGCTTCCTTGAACCATGTCTCTGAGATAATGGCACTAAATGTCAATGTGCTTGGAGCAATAGTGAAATATTGTATTCTTAGAGAGCTTGATGCAAGTTTAATTGTCACAATAGATAATAATGGGCTCCAACACCTCGTCAATGAACTCTACTATCAACTTGTGAAGAAAAATTGCCTCACAACAAACAATTGACACTACCCTTCCTTTGTTGAAATAAGTACAATTGCTCCCTACTTTCTGTTGAACAATCCTTGTGGAAACCCTCTAAATTCTCAACACCAAAGTTGTCACTAAAATCTTAAGAATATGAGACATTCAAGTGTGTAATTGGCCTACAACTACCAATATTGTCTCCAACAACATTTTTTGGAGCAAGATTTCTAAGACCTTGCTTTAGGAATTCGAATAGGCTCCTTTTCCTAAACGCATCTTGGGTCATCTAGAAGAGAACATCACCAACTGTAACCCACATGACCTTAACAAATTCATATGGGAGGCATCAAAGGCATCAACTTTAATGGGGACAACTTTGTTGCATTCATCCTTGACTTTCCACCCCTAATCAAAGAGAGGATAGGAGGCAAAAATATTATGAAAATCCAAGCCAAACATGCTCCTAAGTTCATGTAAGTCTTCTTCTAGAATGACATCTTCCTTCCAGAGGCTAATAATCTTCCCAGAGATGTTCTCCTTTACAAATAATCAAAATAAAACTTAGATGGTGCATCACCCTCCTTAATTTAGTGCAAGTCTTCCCTAATTTTTACCTTCCTAGCTTATTTTCCTTTTTCACATTTGATCAAGTTTTCGTGTTCCATCTTAATAGTCTCTGTCGTTGAATTTTAATGATGAGCTCATGCACATGTAGTTTATTTCAATTTAGCATGTACTTGAACCATAAACAATGCAACAATACCATACACAAGTGTTGCAGTAACCAAGATCACAAGAAGAAAAACCATGCACAAGAACATAAGAAGTATTCTAGGAAAATCCTTCTCAATCAAGGGAAAAACCCAACAACCCTTTGCTCCTTTGCTATATTCTCAAGAGAAGATCCCCCACACCATAGACCATAGCACACAAGAGGGTGCTTACAAAACATAGAAACTTGCGCCCAAGAGAGGTGCGCACTTTAGTCGTACAAGTGCTTGCTGAAATAATGAAATGACAAGTGAATGAGTGTGATCTACAATGGGGATCCACTCTTATTTATACAAGACTTGACACAACAAAAGGTGTGTCTATTGGCATAATAGAGCCGACTTCTATAACTCAAAAATATAATTAATCTTTACACAATATTAATTATCTTTAACATGGTGGGGCCAACTTGTACCCTTCACAACATAATTAGGGTTACAACAAATCTTACTCTCAGACAATATAGAAATGATCTCTCTCATCCTCTAGTGCTCAGCCACTAGGGACATGTTATCGCATAGTTTGTAGTTAGGATAATGGATTGATGAAAAGAGGTCAAACTGGCATAACTGAACCAATCCCACCCACTGTCACCTCAATGGGAAGGTTCTTTCTATTTAAGGAGGTAAGGCCCAGGGGAGACGTCCCCGGTCACCAGGGGTTTTGAGAAGGCAAAAAGACTTAGAAAGGTTAAGTGATAACAATCCCCCTCACAAGTCACCACCTGATCAGAAAATCCGACTTATAGCCAATAAATATAACCGGAAGTAGTAACCAAGAAGTATCCTTGCCCGAGAACAAAGCAACAATGAAACTATATGTGCAAGCTTGCTTGTTGGTTAGTACTTCATATAATCAATGACAAGGGCATCCTGGGAGACGTCAAGGGCATCCTGGGAGACGTCCTGGGCCTTCCAAGGCCAACGTTCCTGTGGAAAGGGCTCAACCCCCCTAGGTAAGGCTCTGCCAAAGTGCCCCTGTGGAACGTCCTCCTCTTCTTCGGTGCCAACCCCTTTGTCCTGTCTCTGCCCCTTGTTGGGGTCTCAGCATCCATCTGATGGGCTCTTCAACCCCATGGAGGTCCGAACTGATCATCTCCCCATGTGTACATGTCCTGTCGGGCATGATCCTGCACATCAATAGCTATGCCCTCCATGGGCTCATAAGTCATAGGGATCATAGCAATGTCAATCACATCTCATCATCAATATTATTAAACATGTGCATAAAACCCCTATTACCCAGTTAAGTGATCAAAGACATTATACAAGTCTGCAATACAAGTTTGGGGAAAGTGACAGGGTGTCCTATTGGGCTAGTATCCACTGGAAAAGGGATGTTTCCAAAAGAGATTACATCCAAGTCATCTAACTGGGTGAGGTGGATAAGGGATTTCCTGACAAGGGTTGCAGTGAAAGAAAGGAAATGCAAAGCTTTACCTGTGGGTGCCTTTGTAGAAGGCAAGTTGCACCTGTCCTGGATGCAATTGTTTCCAAGCCAATTCATGCCATTTTAATCTTATTTCTTTATTGCTTTTTTATTTCAATAGACTAATCATGGGACACTACCTGGCGTGGTGACCAATGGTCGCAGTGTTACCCACAAGTACTTTCACAGAAATGAGAATGATGGCTCGTGATGAGACCCCCTTTCTCTTGGCCATGCAACCAAGAGCCACTACCCTGGCGTGGTAACCAGCTTCTAGTAGTGTCATACTGCTAGGTACCCATGGACCTAATAGGTTGGCTCGTGATGAGACCCCCTATTCTCTGACTAGGTCTTGTTTTATTATTTTTATGGGTCCCTCTTGTTTCTTGTCGAGAAGCTCTTTATTACTTTCTTGGGGATCCCCGGGCGAAGCATCTCGAGGTTTATTTTTAGGCCTTTTATCTTTTGCCAGCTTGCTTTTACCTTCTTGGCCTTTAGCCCCTTCTTCCCACAAGGCAAGATGCAACCCTTAAATGATTGGCCAACCCAATGCCCAAACAAATGTAATGGGATAGATGAGCAGGAAGCAAGATAAAAAATTGGTAATATGACGGGAAGCGGACGATGACTTTTCAGAAATCCCCCCAGTGGCAAACCAAAACCTATGGGTACAGGCTTACTAGGGCATCCTGTCATTCCCCCCAGACATGGTCAAGTGGACAAGTATAAGATCCAAGCATTTGTTAGAGACAAAAGGAATTAAATGCACATATTCAAAGGTTTTGAGGATTAGAGTGACACATACCATGATACTCGAACTCATTACCTCATGGAGCAAGAACCATCTCTGATACAGGACCAAGCCGAAGATGATGGATGTTGTTGTTGCTGACAAAGTGGAGGCGCTGAAAGGGAGAAAAGATGGGCCCTCCAAGGCCATGCTCAAGTCGATCTGGCTCTCGGTACTCCATGTCTAGGACCTGTGGGCCTCGAGACATGATCTCATAGTTATCCCTAAAAGTGGGGGATAACATCTGGCTCCAACTCGGGGACATGTGCTCATTGTAGAGCGCATGAGAACCTCAACATCTCTGGCATAACCTGTAACCTGCTTGATCTCAATAGCAACTATTAGTAACCATTTGGGGAGGTGATACCACCCCAATATATATATAAGTCTGAAATAAAGCAATCATATGTACAAGTGAAAAAGCAAACTACTGTAACATGCAATGCAGATGGTATAATACAATGAATGCAAATGCCTACTTACCTATACTTACCTATTAGCTAGATGTTAGATGTGGTTGAACGATCAGCGAAACCCATCCAGCGAATGCCTACTTACCTGTTGGTTGGATGTTAAATGTGGTCGAACGATCAGCGAAACCCATCCAACATATATATATATATATATATATATATATATATATATATATATATATATATATATATATATATATATATATATATATATATATCAGACTTATATATATATATATAAGTCTGAAATAAAGCAATCATATGTACAAGTGAGAAAGCAAGCTACTCTAACATGCAATGCAGATGGTATAATACAATGAATGCAAATGCCTACTTACCTGTACTTACCTATTGGCTGGATGTTAGATGTGGTCGAACGATCAGCGAAACCCATCCAACGAATGCCTACTTACCTGTACTTACCTGTTGGTTGGATGTTAGATGTGGTTGAACAATCAACGGAACCCATCCAACAACGTCCCACAATACCTGCCTTTGTGCTTCATCATAAGCCAAAATAGTGATAAGTTAAGCACAACAATAACATGAGTTAGAAAATGTAACATATCAATGGAAACTGTAAGGTCTAGCTCATGGAGGTGGGTGGGAGGGAAAATATAATGCCAAGACATACTCTCAGGAGAGTGCTCAATCCATCTCAGAAATGGATCGTGAAAAGTCAAAGGTTCAAATGACCGACTCGAGGAATCTGAATGTTGGCTACCTTGGACGTCTTCACAACTTGAGGCCTGAGAAGGGATTAGCAAGATCTGAAAGGATGACTGACAATTCCTTAAGGGGAAGTTGGAAAACTGTGAGAATAAGCTTCTTCTTGAGGTACTAAACTTTCCCTTAAAATCCAGAATGAGGTTTTGTCTTACAGGAGACTTGGGATAAGGGACATGTTTCCAAACCATACCTTCAGCGACATAGCGAGGTAAAGTAATCAAAGGGAGGTGAAAAACCTTATCACAAGCATCCTTCTTCACGGAAGTAACCTCCTCACTTTTATCAAGATCTGAGCAGAATGATGGTTGATAACTTTCTCCATAGAATAGATCCAAGTGCTCAGAGGAACAATCATCAAAATCCTCAAGGTATGACCGAAACTCATTAGGAGAGCATAGCATCAAGTCATCCTTGGGTGTCTGAATAAGGTCAGGTTCTTGTTGCCAAATGTCAAAATTATTAGTAACTTCATGTGATAAATGCAAAGGCAACTTTTGGGAATGACCCTCAATGTCGTAAATGGGATCCCTATCATATCCAATCACATCCCATTTACGCTTCCCGACAAGTATGAATTCATCAATATTATCAACAAAGTCCTCATCTTCATCATAACATGAAGGGGTTAAAACATCCAACACTTCTTACTCTCCACATCATAAGATAAAGAATCATTAAAAATTTGGAAGGGGAAATAACTCACCTTGCTTAATCCTTCCTATGTAGGAGCTTCAAGTATTTGGATAACTTCATCAAGTGGAAGATCCGCCTCTACATATTCAATTTTGAGATATAGAGGATCTAGCTTGTCCAAGAGTTCCATTTCTTCTTCACTTTATGAATCATAGAACAAGGTATCATCAAAAAACTGGAAAGGAAAATGACTTACCTCATTCTCTTCATCTTGCACAGGAGGGATAGGATCTTGGAGAGCTTCATTAGACTGAGGAGCAGTTACTGGTGCTTCATCCTCATAATTCACTTCTCTAGTTGTATCTTCACTACATTCTATTGAATCGTGGGAGAAATCTTGCTCCTCTTTCAGAGGTTGACAATGTTCTTCATAAATCTTTTTTTTTATATCAAAGGGTTCTTGGTGTTGATCATGATATGCTTTCATGAGATCTTCTACAATCTCAGTGGTGAATCCCTCTTCTTCCAAGGCTATTGTGATATTTTGAAGGGCATCATCATACATTTGGCAGCGTGGTTTGGTAAAGTCAATAAACCTACTGATGAGGTGTATGAAAGATGATATAACCCTATCTTCGCAACAACCCTTAAACCAATCTTGCAAGAAGGATGGCAGAGAGACTATGAATAATTTTATCAAAACATCCTCCCCTCCTAATTCTACCTCGCTTATATGCTCCAAAAAATTTACGATGTGAGGAGTTGGGAGACCCCAAAATCTTGGAAGGTTGTTCGACCATTTTGTATCAAAACGGGTTGGGTTATCCTAGATTCTAGAAGGCTTTTGAAATCAATAGTTGGATACAGTTGTTCCCAGGACGCCATGATCCCATAACTTGGAAATATCACAGAGTTAAGAGTAAGGTGGCACCTGGGAAAAGGTTAGTGGAGTCGATAGATAATTTGCTTGAAATTATCAAAGGATAAGGGAAAACACCCTAAGTGGAATCGCCAAGTAAGCTTGTAAGATAAAAAAAATTGAGGCAAGGCTTACCGAAAAGTGTCGTCTTGAGGAGAATTGACTCAGTGTTCCACGACAACGACGCCAAAATGTTATCGCACAATTTGTAGTTAGGATAATGGATTGATGAAAAGAGGTCAAACTGGCGTAACTGAACCAATCCCACCCACTGTCAACTCAATGGGAAGGTTCTTTCTAGTTAGGGAGGTAAGGCCCAGGGGAGACGTCCCCGGTGACCTAGGGTTTTGAGCAAAAAGGCTTAGAAAGGCTAAGTGATAACAATCCCCCTCACAAGTCACCACCTGATCAGAAAGTTTGGCTTATAGCCAATAAAGATAACCGGATGTAGTAACCAAGAAGTATCCCTGCCCGAGAACAAAGCAACAATGAAACTATATGTGCAAGCTTGCTTGTTGGTTAGTACTTCATATAATCAATGACTTTCTGATAATAAGCGATTCAGAAATAATATTGATGAAGTAAATCAATGTTTACACTATAGCAATGATTACAATATCACTTCTCAATAAATGCTAAAGAAACGTGGCATTCAATGTAACAAAATCAACACTTCATAGATAATGCCTTAACCAACCATTCAATTGCTTTAAAGAATAAAACGATAGCTGCACCAAGGTGTTTATAACTTTATAGCACAAAAGATGACGACAACAATATAATTAATAGGGTTAGTCTAGGCTAGGGTTAGTAAGAGTTAGGGTTTGTTCGAAGTATTGGAAGTTTGTTTTATGATCAAGTTACTCAAGGCACAAGGCCTTAGATCAGTGCGTTTCTAGGGTATATGGAGTCAAAGAGAGGACGCAAAGGCTGAAGGACTAAGTGAAAATGGTAAAACTAAGGACAAGAGAGTTAAATTTTGAGGTGTTGCTATGGCAAGGCCTCAAAGATGAAACCCTAGGGGAGAGAGGCTCACTTTGGTGTAGAAAACCTAGGCCTCAGTGCTCTCTCCTCCTTCCTTAGCTCAATGACAAAATGGCTAGCTTGAAAAAAGATTGATCTAAGACAAGAGGGTTAGCAAGTGACGTGTTGCTATAGCAAGGCTTCACTAGGCAAACCCTAGGAAAAAACGACTCACCAGGTGTAGAATAGCTATACCTTGGTGTGCTTTTCTCCTTAAATCAACAAGGACAAAACGGCTAGGCTAAGAGGAAGGATAGAGTGTTGCAATGGAAAGGCTCTATCTTCTTCATGCAAATTAAATGGCTAAAAATCTTGATGGGGACATGAGACAAGGACAACAACTAGTGCTTGTCACCTAGGGTTTGATTCAGCAAAATATAATCACAAATGCAAGTAAATGAAACTAAAACCATTCAATTAAGAAGTGTTTGCAAAAATTCACTTACATAACCCAAGAAACCATGTAGCAAAACCCTAGTTGTAACACCTTCCACCAAGAGAAATGCCAAAAATGCCAAGTAGAATCTTCCTTCAACAAGTGCACCTCAATATTTCAGCCAATTACCCTAAGAAGGGCGCAAATTTCAGACCTCACTAATGTGTGAGTGAAATATGATCCTAATATGAAGGTAAAAACTCTCAATATATAGCATACCAATGACCTAAATTACATTTTAGGTCATTAAAAGGCCGACAAGGACAAAATACCAAAATCATATTGTTTTACATTAAATGCTTAAATTAAAACCCTAATCAAGCAATAGAGAGACATCATCCCCTTTCTAGGGTGACGTTAGCCCCTTCTAGGGAAAATGCAGCCTCTTGGAGCAATACGTTAGCCCTCCTTGGGCTTCTCCAAGTTGTCGCACGTGCCAAAACTGCCATAGTTGCCTCCCAAAACTGCCATAGTTGCCTCCCAAAACGTCCTAACTGTTGGGTGACGTCAAGGGCATCCTGGGAGACATCCTGGGCCTTCCAAGGCCAACGTTCCTGTGGAGAGGGCTCAACCCCCCTAGGTAAGGCTCTACCAAAGTGCCCCTGTGGAACGTCCTCCTCTTCTCCAGTGCCAACCCCTCTGTCCTATCTCTGCCCCCTATCGGGGTCTCAGCATCCATCTGATGGTCTCTTCAGCCCCATGGAGGTATGCAATGATCATCTCCCTATGTGTACATGTCCTGTCGGGCATGATCCTGCACATCAACAGCTATGCCCTCCATGGGCTCATAAGTCACAGGGATCATAGCAATGTCAATCACATCTCATCATCAATATTATTAAACATGTGCATAAAACCCCTATTACACCAGTTAAGTTCTTAAAGACATTATACAAGTCTACAATACAAGTTTGGGGGAAGTGATAGGGCGCCCTATTGGGCTAGTATCCACTAGAAAAGGGATGTTTCCGAAAGAGATTACATCCAAGTCATGTAAGTGGGTGAGGAGGATAAAGGATGTTCTGACAAGGGGTGTAGTGAAAGCAGGGAAATGCAAAGCTTTACCTGTGGGTGCCTATGTAGAAGGCGAGTTGCACCTGTCCTGAATGCAATTGTTTCCAAGCCCATTCATGCCATTTTATTCTTATTTCTTTATTGCTTTTTTCTTTCAAGAGACTAATCAAGGGACATTGCCTGGCGTGGTGACCAGTGGTGGCAGTGTTAACCACAAGTACTTTCACAGAAATGAGAAGGTTGGCTCATGATGAGACCCCCTTTCTCTTGGCCATGCAACCAAGAGCCACTACCCTGGCGTGGTAACCAGCTTCTAGTGGTGTCATACTGCTAGGTACCCATGGACCTAATAGGTTGGCTCGTGATGAGACCCCCTATACTCTGACTAGGTCTTGTTTTATTATTTTTATGGGTCCCTCTTTTTTCTTGTCGAGAAGTTCTTTATTACTTTCTCGGGGATCCCTGGGCGAAGCATCTCGAGGTTTATTTTTAGGCTTTTTATCTTTTGCCAGCTTGCTTTTACCTTCTGGGCCTTTAGCCCCTTCTTCCCACAAGGCAAGATGCAACCCTTAAATGATTGACCAACACAATGCCCGAACAAATGTAATGGGATAGATGAGCAGGAAGCAAGATGAAAAAATGGTAATATGACAGGGAGCAGACGATGACTTTTCATAAATCCCCCAGTGGCAAACCAAAACCTATGGGTACAGGCTTACTAGGGCATCCTGTCATTCCCCCCAGACATGGTCAAGTGGACAAGTATAAGATCCAAGCATTTGTTAGAGACAAAAGGAATTACATGCACATATTCAAAGGTTTTAAGGATCAAAGTGACACATACCATGATACCCGGACTCATTACCTCATGGAGCAAGAACCATCTCTGATACAGGACCAAGCCGAAGGTGATGGATGATATTGTTGCTGACAAAGTGGAGGCGCTGAAAGGGAGAAAAGATGGGCCCTCCAGGGCCATGCTCAAGTCGATCTAGCTCTCGGTACTCCATGTCTAGGACCTGTGGGCCTCAAGACATGATCTCCTAGTTATCCCTAAAAGTGGGGGATAACAGGACACGTCCACCTATGCTCACCCACAGGGACATCACACTCAACAGATTAACTCAACTGAGTCCACAGGAGTACCATCTAGAGAACCATCTCAAACTGACTCAACTAAGTCCATAGGAGTACAAGGCAGGAGACCATCTCAAGTCAACTCAACTCAGTCCAGAGGAGTATAAAGCAGGAGACCATCTCAAGTCATCTCAACTCAGTCCAGAGGAGTAGACAAGAGACCACACGTCATCACAACTTAGTCTAGAGTCTAACGCACACCGATCACATGGGCTCTCTCACAAATCGTCTCAACTCAGTCCAGAGGAGAACGACCTGGAGAATGTCACACGACGCTGCAATCATCAACACTCCCTCTCAGCTAGGGAGGCATTCTCCACTAGGACAAGTCTCTCACGAAAGTACTCGAACTTCGTCCTGGCAAGCGGTTTGGTGAAGACATCTGCAACCTGCTCGTGTGAAGAAAGGAATTGCACGTGTAGGGCTTTCCTCTACACCATATTTCTGATATAATGGTATTTGATCTCAATGTGTTTTGATTTATCGTGAAACATAGGATTCTCTGAGAGCTTTATACAGCTTTGATTATCACAATGGATAACGGTGGAATCCATCTCATGACCAAATAAATCTGTAAGGAGCTTGCGAAGCCACACTACTTCGCGGGCTGCCACACATAATGCTATGTACTCTACTTCTGCGGTACTCAAAGCCACAGAACTTTGTTTCCTGCTGCACCAAGAAGCCATGGCAGATCCCAAAGTAAAACAACAACCAGATGTGCTCTTCTGGTCCACTACGCTCCCTGCCCAATCTGCATCGGCATATCCCTGCAATCTCATGTCTACACCGGAGGCATATCTCAAGCCATATCCAACTGTGCCTCGTAGATATCTCAACACATGCTTCGTTGTTATCCAGTGAGTCTGTCTCAGTTGGCTCATAAACTGACTAAGTACATTCACTGCATAGCATATATCAGGTCTAGTGTTAACCAAATACATCAATGATCCAATCAGTTGTCGGTAAAGATGTGGATCAATCTCCTCTGAATCAGTAGAAGCCTCATTCATTTTCTTCAGATCCATCACCATCGGTGTAGGCATGGACTTGTAGTCTATCATACCGAATTTCTTCAATATCTCCACTGTATATTTTCCTTGACTCAGGAAAATCTCACCATTCCTTTTCCATACTTCTAGTCGCAAGAAGTAGTGCATCATACCCAGGTCCTTCATCTCGAATTCAAAAGTCAATGCACGCTTGCATTTAGCAATAAGACTTTCTGAACCGATGAGGAATAAATCATCAATATGCAGGACCAAGATCAGGCACTCGTCACCAACAATATGGTAGTATAGGTTTGGATTAGCAACACTCTTGTTGAAACCCAAACTCATCAAGAATCCATCTATCTTCTCGTACCAAGCACGAGGTGCCTGCTTTAGTCCATACAGGGCTTTCTTCAACCTGCACACATGAGACTGTTGCTCATGTATCATGAATCCATCTGGTTGTTCGATGTAAACTTCTTCCTCAATCTCACCATTGAGAAAGGTTGCCTTTACATCCATTTGATGTAGTCTCCAACCCATGGATACAACTAGAGCAATAATCATACGGATGGAAGTGTATCAAGAAACAAGAGCAAATGTCTCCTCATAATCTATTCCCCCCACCAGAGAGAATCCTCTGGCCACAAATCTCGCTTTGTATTTCTCGACACTTCCATCAACTGCATGTTTGATCTTATAGATCCACTTGGAAGTCACCACAGACTTCCCTTCTGGTCTTGGAACAATATCCCACACATCATTCTTCATGATGGACCAATACTCTTCTGTCATGGCATCTTGCCAACCCTGCTGACCTGTTGCTTCTCCATGACAAGAAGGCTCAGTATCAATGGTGTAGCTCATAGCCAGTGTTGACAGAAGCGGGAGCGTCGGAAGCGAAGCGTCCGGGAAGCATCTGTTATATATATATATATATATATATATAATTTTTTATATATATTGCATTTATATTCAAAAAAATATGTAGAAAGACGAATTAGTTGCAGAATATATGAAAACATGCATATTTGTACATCAATATAGATAGAAATGGCATCCATACTACATAGTTCATCAATGATTAATCATTCGAGCATCAACCATCTAGATTCTAGATTCTATCAATTACTGGATTCTAGAGTCCTCCATATCATAATCATCAAGATTGGCATCACTACCACTGCTCTCTCCTCCATCCTCCTCCTCCCCTATATCCAATGCAATCCGTGCATTTGTTGATGTGGAGGATGACCCCTCAAGAGGATCACCATCATCAAAAGTGACCGACTCTAGCACTAGTTCATTAAGATCCAAGTTGGCTAATGCCAACTCAACACTGTTGTTCAAACCCATATCATCAAGAAACACATCCCACATATTTGTCTTTCCCTTCAACCACTCTTCTCTCTGCCTGTATATAAGACGAAGGTTGGTGTGCACATACACCACTAAGTCACCTGACACGACAACAAAGAGAAGAGTTCAATAGAAGAGTTTATACTTGAGTGAAGGGTACATTTTTACTGGGGTCGTGACAAAAGAGTTGAACAATCAATGCCACCAACATCGAGGTACATAAAGGGCTTTGTTCTCTTGATTATATGTCAGTTTCATACCCTCATACATGATAGAATCCAGTGGAAACATTGCAATCTTTCCATTCTTGAAATCTTGAAAACTGTTAAGTCTGTTGAATTTTGAATGGGACCTAAAATTCTACTTTCTCCATATGAAGTGCAATGAGGTTGGAACCACTCTCAAACATCCTGAAACAATTAATGGTAATGTTAAAAATTTAAGTAAAAGTGACATTCTCCTTTATCTTTCATTTTCATGAAAATGAAAGATAAAGGAGAATGTCACTTTTACTTTAAGAATTT
>ML786709.1:257777-273331 GCA_009831015.1 Picea engelmannii | reverse complement strand
ACCTCAAAAGGACACTTAACCATCAAAATATTGAGCTGAAAGTTGGTGACTGTTTGCTGTCCTAAAACAGCAGCAAGGGACAACCACAGAGTTGAAACTTAGAGCCAAACTAAGGTCAAAGACAGACCTTAGTTGGCAGCCTCATAGGACCTAAAAAAATCTACATGGTAGCAGAGCCAATGGTGGTTTAGACTTGCTGATTTTGAGCATTTTCCTGGACAGTTCAAGGCAGATTTTGGACAGCTTGTTGACAGCGTTTGTGGACAGATTTGTTGGGCAGTTTAGGGCTGATTTTTGACACTTGTGGACAACCTCTTTTCACACTTGCGTGGACAGGAGTGAGGCTGTATTTCACGACCTCTTTTCACACCTATATTGCTAAGAGTGAGGTCGGTGTTCGCTTGCCTCTTTTCACACCTGTTGCCGTCCTAATACACACTTGCAAATGTGAGCAAAGTCCAACTCACTTAGTGTGTCCTTGGAGGCACAATGCTTAGGTTCACAGTCCACACTGTCACCTTGGCTGGAACCTCTTCCTTCTAGGCTTACTCCTAGGGAAGCCAAGAGGGGTAGACCCTAGTTACTAGATGTGATTTAACTTTGAAGTTCTAGGAGTTGGTTTTAATTTGTTAAAGGTTAAGGGGAGAACTAACCTATGATGCTAAGGCAGCAAATGCAAAGTGCAAGATTTTCAATGACAAGCAAACCCTTCCCTAAGTCAACTAAGACTAGTGCCTAAAGGTTGGGCAAGGGGTCAACTAAGTTTGAGGGAGTTTAATTACAATAAGGATTACAAGTAAAGTGAAGTTACAATTATCCACATCCAAGATACAAGTACTCACAATAATGAAAGATAGATATTACAACACTTACACAAGATACACATAGACAAGATTAACAATGCTTAAATGTGAGAATCCAAAAGATATCAAAATATTGAGATCATTCACATAAAGCCAAGCATGCCCCAATAACACTTACTCTATTGGACTGCTTTTCAATGGCAACCACTAAAGCACTCAAGACTCAACAAGATGATGCCTCCAAATGGGATGCGCAACTTCTTCTTGAATCACATCACAAAGAGCATAACTTGAAAGATAAAAACACTTGAAAGATAAATGCTCACCAAAATCAAAGATTTAATACTTAGAAACTTAACCACATTTGCATGAAAGATAAGAGATGTACATGTGCTTGCAATGTATTTTTCTAAACAACCATCATAAGATATACCCAGGTAAAGATTGTCTAAAAAACTAAGTGGTTAAGAGTTGCTTAAAGATTTGGTAAATTTTACTTGCCCTCCTAACTAAGTGTCAAACCTTACTCCTCCTCCTCCTATTGCCAAATAACTGCTGGATGCTCAAGATAGTAAGGCAACGAGGCCCACCCTAGCTTTCACGGTCAACCCTAAAGTAAGAGTACTTCCCGGAGAGGACACATCCTGTGCGCCGTGAGACAGTCCCCTGTCTACACCCTCCATTGTTTTTTTCAAACCCGTTTTAGATGGTGAAGATGGTGGAATTAGGTGTCCTAGTTGGTCTAAAATATTATTATGACTTATGGGTAAGTCTTAAGGTGTGTTATGAGTGTTTTAGATAAGTTTTAGGTGCCCAAAAATAGTGATTAATGCCCAAAACCGAAACTGTAAATGACTGTTGTGAAGTGTATTGCAGATTACAAAATTGAAGACTAACACCACATCTAAAGCATGAATTGAAAGCTGGAAAAAGAGACCATTTACATCACCATTTGATAACCAATAGCATGTGCAAGATATGTAAGAAAATGTTATGAAAGGGGCAAGAACAACTTGCCAAATGGAACAACACTTGAGATTTTAACCATTCAAACACATAAGCTATTCCATGTGAGTTAGCATGCTTAAGACAAGATACTTGCTGAATATGAAAGCTAACTCCTACACCATTTACATATCAAAACCAAATGAAAGCATGAGAGTTATGTGTGCCCAAGAAATAAAAGATTGCTTCAAGACATATTATTTAACCATGTAATCTACTCCGTTTGAGATACCATGCTAAAGAGTGAAATATTTGCAAGAATAAAACTAAAGCATGTAAATGGAAGTATGCCTTAAGGGCTTAAACTAAGATGATATAACATGTGATGATTACTTTAGAGCATTTTAGTCCATTTAAACCATATAAATCATCAACACATCACTAACATCCTAGCCATACGATTTTGGGGGTTACTCTCCCAAGGTGTAGGCAATTATATAAGCAAGAAAACAAAACCTGGAAATAAATAGCAAACCACTCACAATGGCACAAGGTGGAGGTCAAGCCTACCAATATTGTGCCAAAGAGGGTTGTAAAGGAAATGGCAACAATTATTAATCAATCCTAGCCCCACAACCTTGTCTTAATGACAAGTGGGGCAAGAAATAAAGAATGCTTCAAAAAACTCCTAGCCCAACGATTTTGGGGAGTTGGCCAAGCCAATCACTCTCCCAAGGTGTAGGCAACAATAACTTACTGAAATGAAATACAAGAATGCAAAAAAAAAATACAAGAGAATGCAAGCCTCAAGGGAACTCCTCGGGGGCTTGCTACAATGCTAGAAAAGATGAGAAAGAGAAGAGAAAAGTTACCCAACTAGTGTGGAAGCTTTTGAAGTGTTGTATGGATGGATTTGAGCAGCATATCCCCTTGTTTCTGGTAAGAACCTGCAAAAACCAGCAAACAAATGCTTGCTGGAAATGCTGCACAACACAACAAAGTTAAGAAAAAATTCTGTTTTTTACGCAAAATTTTTTCACATAAAATCTCCAAATGAACGTATAGTTTATGTGACCTATCTAAGATGATTAGTTTATTGAAATATGAATGAAGAATGAACAGAAAATTCAGATTACAAAAACTTGGAGTTTGAGAAGGCTTTGAGGGAAGACTCGTTCTTGAGGCTTTCCCAACAATCCCTTGAAGTGAACCTGCAAAACTCAAGGCAAAACGTGAAGCATGGAAGTAGATAATATGTATGAATAGACCAACAACATGAAATACTTCAAATGATTAGCTATCCAACCTATATAAACCAGCAAGAATACTCTTTGCTAATCTACCCTAGCAAACTACTTTGCCAAAGATCTACTCAATACTACACAAGAAACTTAAACATCACAATGTCACCTCATATGTAAGAATCCAACCAGAATACTCTTGGTGTTTCCAAAATCCTCCAAAGCTTTATTAATCAAATGGGAGAGTGTTGCAGCAACAGGTTACTCCAAGACTCTCAAGAGAAAATGGGATGGAAGCAAGAGGCAAAGAGCAAGAGAGATGGAGAGAAATTTTAATAGAGTAACACTAGCTCAAAGATTGGTGAAGAAATGAGTGAGGAGAGGCTCTATTTATGCTTGGAGAGGTAAACTCACCCCTCTTGGATGAGATCCAAGTGTCAAATACCAAGCAAGGGAGAGAATCTTAAGGAGGGGGGCGCACCACTTAGGGTTTGGGTGAGGATTGATGAGTTGGATGAATGAGTTGGCAAGTGGGGACAAGGAAATGGTGATGTGGGAGGCTAGGAAGGGCGTACATGTGGAGGAAGGGGCCCACACATCAAATAAAATGTGTTTCTAAGGTTTTCTCATGGGTGGAGGGCGCAAATCCCCCTAGGGGCACGGGTATTTGGTTGAGTGAGTGTGTAAGGGGGTGTTTAAAAGTTAGGATGTGGTTGGGTAGGTTAGGTATCATCCCTCTTGCCCTTTTCCATCTTAACATTTAACCCATTAACTCAAATTTACAAAAATTGACATTTCGGCAATGTCATACTTAGCAATTAAAATTGTTGTTTTAACTGACTGACACTTCGGGTGGACAAATGCCTAGCAAAACTTGTCCGACTGAGCTGAAACTTGGCCCAACGGTGTAGGAGGTGCCTTTCCATTTCTTTTGAGCACAAATACCCCTATCAAAAACCCAAAGGCCTAGTTTTTACAATAATTGCTCAAAAACAACTAATTAATTAAATAATTAAAATCCCAACCTTAGGAAAATTAATTAAATTTAATTAATTAAAAAAAACCTATCTAGACTCGATGAAATTCCGCGAAACTTTCTACAATGTCTAACATGGTCATTTACATCATTCATAAACAATAGCTACTAGAGGATGAGACCATTAGAACTCCGTTCACCACTTTGGAGGAATTATTGCAGGTGTGAGGGAAAAACTCAAGGGAAATCAACCAGGCTGAAAAGCCCAATTGATAACCTGAAGATAAAAAACCCTCGGTGAAAAGAACTCTCCCAATGAAAACATCCCAAGGTACCTGACCTAACTATGATCCATGCAGACCTATTACATTATTAACCCACGCAGGGGTGCGGAAATTCCGTTTACAAAAATTTGTGCTGGACGCATAAATTGCCCAGTAGAACCAAACTGTCTTCGACACATTTGCATTTGATGATGCATATCTTCATGGCACCATGGAGTTGACCCCCTAGTTGAATAGGCGGTCAATAACACCTGTGTCGACAAGAGTGAGGCAACGTTCCTTTGCAGTTGGAGCATCAGTTGAGTGCAATTTGGCAGTCATGTCAGCATCTCAGATGCATGCGGAGGATAGGCTAGTTGGAGCTAGCAACTAGTCGCCTTGGAAGGCGAGGATAGTCTTTGTCTTAGAGGACCTTGAACTATGGGATATAGTTGAGGCGCCTGTGGCTGTTCCTCCTGCTACTGCTCCCATCTTGTTAGCGGAGTTCAGGAACAGGAACAACAAGGCAAAGAGGATGATATGTGATTCAGTGCAGGATCACATCATTCCCCACTTTACTGGGAAATCTTGGGCATGTGAGATGTAGGAATCTCTATGTAAGCTTTATCAGAGCTCTAATGAGAACCGAAAGATGGTTCTTTATGATTGACTGAGGGGCATTCGCATGCTCGAGGATGAGTCGGTTACTTCTTTCCTTGGTCGATACACCCAGATTAGAGACGAGCTTGGAGCCGTTGGAGAGGTAGTGGAACCCAATTCTATGGTGAGGACAACCTTAAACAACTTTACCAAACCATGGGGTCCATTCGTTCGTGGCATTGTTTCCAGGGAGGTCATGCCCACATGGGAGAGGATGTGGGATGACTTCGTTCAGGAGGAGACTAGACTTGTGGCAGAGGCTTTTGGACAACATCAACAACAGACAGTGCAGGGTGATGAGTAAAATCACAATGAACAGTTAAGGAGAATGACAAATCAGATTGAAAATTCACAAAATACCGACAAGAAACAAGGTTAGAACACAAACACTCGATTTCTTTATTGATAGGCTTGCAAGAGGGTTGGTTGCGCCACAATTGGCAAGTCTACAACCGGTACAATGATCACTTTGCTCAAAGAAGAGTCACTAGACTAAGAGAGAGAGAAGAATGAGAAAGAAACACTATGCTAGCTGCTGCTAAGAACCGACCAATAATCAATGAAGACCATCCAATATATAGGAGAGGATGCACAATTACCAAGGATAGAGAGAGTATGGCGCATGAGAGAAGGAGATGGGAGTAGGAGAAACGCATGGGGAAGGGAGAGAGAGTTAACTCATGTGAAGAATAGGAGAGTTAACGCACGGGGGAATAAATTAGGAATTAAACGTATGCTTAAATACTAAATTTGGCCAAGTAATGAGTGAGTTTAGCCAAGGGGAAATTCGCCCTATTTTTTAGGGATTTTCCTAAATTTTAGGAAATTTACGTTTAAAAACAATATAAGGCGAATTTTGGGATATTGATGCATGGAAAGTGAGAATATGGAAAGTGAGAGGAATAGATTGAGAAAAATTAGCCTTGAGTGGCTAAACTTTCTCCAGACAATGCCACCTCACACATGCGCCACCTCTTTAGCTTAATTAATTCTCATTTAATGCATAATCCTTGGAAAATGTGCCCTTGATGCATGATGCAATGTAGATGCCACATCGTCTTAGTACTCTACAACATGTTGAAATCTGAGCTTGCCACTTGTCACTGCTGGAGATGATGATGACTACTAAAAATAAAAATTTCCAAAAATAGCCATTTGGTCCAAAAAATTTGAAACTTCTCGAAATTGACCCAAACTCTCCACAAATTCTTAGAATGACTATGACACCATCATCATGTGTCTACTGCTAAAAATAGACATTGCTAAAAATAGACACTGCTAAAAATAGAAAGTCCTTGCATGTCCATGATATTATACTCATTGGATAAGATTTTTCGCAAGGAATCCGAATCCACAATCAAAATCGACGTGCGAGCCCTGGTGCTCAACCTGCTAAAAATAGAAATGTGTGTCAAATCATCCTAGAAAAGGCCCAAAAGACTCATAATGTCTCAAGGATCAATAATATGTGCTCAGAATCTGAATCTGGGGCCTGGAGCTCAAACTACTAAAAATCGAAAGTTCTTGCATGCCCCCTGGAAAAGTGCTATCGGGCCTAGAATCATGCAAGGGCCATACCTGTGTGCTCATTGTAAAATTTCAGACCCACCCAGTTTCATGTCTCGCTGATTTTTAGTCAATGTTTAATGCCCAAACCTAGTTATGTGATAGCCAAATAAACTCAACATATAAACAACTTTTTCAGAACTGAAACATGAGGATTCTGAACAATATTTAATGCAGAAATAAAACCATATCAGCAGCACAATACTCAGAAAAATTAACACAGTGATTTTTGGTCTAACGACCTTGGAAAAACCCACAAGGGGAAAACCAGTGAGAGAGGGAGTTTTTATTATTTGTGAGCTTCAGAGCAATTTTATTTACAGAATATTCATCTTTAGAAAATACACAAACTTATCTGAGACTTTCTTCAACAAAACTCCTTCTGAACAGTCTTGGAAATGCTCCTCGATTTCTGTCCTAGAAGTCCGTACAACTGTACGATTGTCCCAGCAATAAATGTTGTACGGACTATCTCGATTTTTGTGCTCTTTTTTGACTTTTCTGTACGGAATACATAGCAGAAACAATACCTAAAAACTCGTGCCAATCTCCTCAAAAACTGTGCCCAGAAAATCTAGACTGTACGGTCCTCAAAATTTGTGCCAAGTCAATACAGACTGTACAAATTTTCTCTACAGAAAATCGTGCCCAGCAGGTACCTTGATTTCTGTGCAAATAAATGCTTGTGTGGTTGCCTTGGAATGCATGCCAACCTCCTCAGAACTCTAGTTGTTGTCCTCCTCGATTTTTGTGCATAATAATGGTTGTACGACCTCTAGAAATCCATACTGTACGGATTGTATTAAATGTTGTACCCTGTCTTGAAGTGTGTGCTAGCTTGCTGCCTTGAAGTGCGCGCCCTAGCTCTGCAAAATGCCTATTCCTTTCTCAAGCTCGACCTCCTCTTTCTTTCTCTCTCAAAATGCTTCAACTACCCAAGAATGGGTGCGCCCTCCTACTCTAGTCGACCTCATGAGGGAATCTCAAGAGTCATCTCATCCAATGGTGGAGATTGAATGAGATCAACGGTGGAAACAAATTCACTCCACAATCAGAATTGACATGCCAGCCCTGGTGCTCAACCTGCTAAAAATAGAAATGTGTGTCAAATCATGCTAGAAAAGGCCCAAAAGACTCAGAATGTCTCAAGGATCAATAATATGTGCTCAGAATCTGAATCTGGGGCTTGGAGCTCAAACTATTAAAAATAGAAAGTTCTTGCATGTCGCTTGGAAAAGTGCTATCGGGCCTAGAATCATGCAAGGGCCATACCTGTGTGCTCATTGTAAAATTTCAGACCCACCCAGTTTCAAGTCTCACTGATTTTCAGTCAATGTTTAATGCCCAAACCCAGTGATATGATAGCCAAATAAACTCAACATATAAACAACTTTTTCAGAACTGAAACATGAGGATTCTGAACAATATTTAATGCAGAAATAAAACCATATCAACAACACAATACTCAAAAAAATTAACACAATGATTTTTGGTCTAACAACGACCTTGGAAAAACCCACAAGGGGAAAACCAGTAAGAGAGGGAGTTTTTATTATTTGCAAGCTTAAGAGAAATTTTATTTACAGAATATTCATCTTCAGAAAATACACAAACTTATCTAAGACTTTGTTCAGCAAAACTCCTTCTGAACAGTCCTGGAAATTCTCCTCGATTTCTGTCCCAGAAATCCGTACAACTGTACGACTGTCCCAGCAATAAATGTTGTACGGACTGTCTTGATTTTTGTGCTCTTTTCTGACTTTTTTGTATGGAATACATAGTAGAAATAATACCTCAAAACTCGTGCCAATCTCCTCGAAAACTGTGCCCAGAAAATCTGGACTGTACGACCCTCTAAATTTGTGCCAAGTCCATACAGACTGTATGGATTTTCTCTACAGAAAATCGTGCCCAATAGGTAGCCCGATTTCTATGCAAATAAATGCTTCTGTGGCTGCCTTGGAATGCATGCCAACCTCCTCAGAACTCTAGCTGTTGTTCTCCTCGATTTTTGTGCATAATAATGGTTGTACGGCCTCTAGAAATCCATATTGTACAGATAGTATTAAATGTTGTACCTATCTTGAAGTGCGTGCTATCTTGCTGCCTTGAAGTGCGTGCTATCTTGCTGCCTTGAAGTGTGTGCCCTAGCTCTGCAAAATGCCTCTTCCTTTCTCAAGCTCGACCTCCTCTTTCTTGCTCTCTCAAAATGCTTCAACTACCCAAGAATGGGTGTGCCCTCCTACCCTAGGCGACCTCATGAGGGAATCTCAAGAGTCATCTCATCCAATGGTGGAGATTGAATGAGATCAACAGTGGAAATAAATTCACTTAAGTCACCCACTTTTCCTAAGTCTCAAAAAGTCACCTTTTAATTTGTCTCTCATAAATTAAATGACTAGGTTCCACATTAGGCACTTTCTCACCCCTTAGTCGCCTAGGTGATTAGAAACACTTGCCTAGGTACTTTTTAATTATTTTAACACTCCCTCTTACTGAGGAAAGTGTTACTCACCACTCCAAGATTGTCCCTGAAAAATACAAACTTGCCTTTGCCGAAGGCTTTGGTGAGTATGTCCGCAACCTGCTCATCTGTAGATATGTACTGTAGCTCAACTGATCCTCTCTGAACATAATCCTGGATGACGTGATAACGAATCTCAATGTGCTTAGACCTGTCGTGAAAAACTGGATTCTCAGAGAATTTAATACAACTCTGATTGTCACAGTAAATCATAGTAGGATTCAACTGCACACCAAACAATCCCACCAGCAACTTGCGAAGCCAAAGAGCCTCACAAGTGGCCTGACTGGCAACCATATACTCAACCTCTGCAGAACTCAAAGCCACTGACTTTTGCTTCCGACTGAACCAATACACCACTGCTGAGCCCAATCCGAAACAACACCCATAAGTACTCTTCCGGTCACTGACACATCCTGCCCAATCTGAATCTATATAGCCCACCAATCGAACTCCATCCCCTCTTTGATAGTCCAGACCATAATCCACTGTACCACAAAGATGTTAGAAAGTAATGGATGTGCTCGTTTAACCATAGACAATATCACTATTATTACCCAACCATAGGTTGAAGCCACCCCCGAGCACCTTAACCTTGACAGAGAATCATTCTGGTAGCAAACCCTAGGCTAGATAGCCAAACAAGATGGCGCACCTGTCTCCAAGGATAGCGCACCAAGCAAGAATAACAAAAGTTGATCAGAAAGTCCAAACGCAGAGAAGATCGAGACTATTGACTAGCGGCAACAACTTCTCTAGAACTTGCGCACAAAACTGCCCAACTGCAATGTGCACAAGTGTGCTACTGCAGTTCTGAGAATGCTTGCTAGAATGAAGACTGACCTCCTGTATTTATACTAAATCTGGCAGACTGCCTGGGCTGACATCTCATTCTGGGTGCCAATTTACTTAGTATATAATATTTCCTTTAGCTGACTTCTTCTCTTGGAGGCTAATAACCTAATACAAGTTATCCTCTTGAGCCGACTTGTCTTCTAGGGTTATTAGCCAACTAATTAGGGTTTCTTCTTGCTTCCTGGAATATTCTATTCTCGTCAGGTTTACACGTGGAGGTCAATACCTCCCGCAACTACCATAATATCAACAAAAGATACCCAAGCACATGTTTTGCTGCCACCCGATGCACTCTCCTAGGCTCCACCATGAACTGACTAAGAGAGTTGACAGTAAAACAAATATCTGGCCTGGTATTGACCAAATACATCAAAGAACCAATCAACTGACGATATAAAGTGGAATCAACCAACTGTGACTCAGAAGCATGAAGCTTCTTCCAGTTAGTAATCATGGGAGTGGTCATGGGCCTACAATCCTCCATCTGAAATCTCCTCAGAATGTTACAAACATACTTCCCCTGTCCCAGGAAGATGTGTCCAGGCTCCTGCCAAACCTCCAATCCCAAAAAATAGTGCATTAGTCCAATATCAGTCATCTCAAACTCTGAAGCAAGGCTCTCCTTGCAGCTAGTGATGAGTCTCTCTGCCCCTGTAATGAAAAGATCATCCAGATATAGCAAGAGTATGAGAGGATCCCCTCCAACCACAATGAAGTATAGGTTGGGATCCGCCTCACTCTTCTCAAAGCCCAACTGCTGCAAGTAGGCATTAATCCTAGAATACCAAGCTGTGGGAGCTTGTTTCAGCCCATACAATGCCTTCTTCAGTCTACACACATGAGAATTTCTCCCATGCACCTCAAAGCCCAATGGCTGCTTAATATACACCTCCTCCTATATGAGACCATTCAGAAATGCGGTCTTCACATCCATTTGGTGGATCTTCCAACCCATCTCTGCTGCAATAGAGATCACGGACCTGATCGAGGTATATCTAGCAACCGGTGCAGAGGTCTCATCATAATCAACTCCCTCAACCTGTGAGAACCCCCGAGCGACAAAGCGAGCTTGGTACTTCTCAATGCTGCCATCTGCAACATACTTGAGTTTATAGAGCCACCTGGAAGTCACCACTGACTTCCCCTCAAGTCTAGGAACAATCTCCCAAACATCATTCTTCATGATGGAATTGTACTCTTCCATCATGGCATCTCTCCAAACCTGTCTACCAGTAGCCTCCTCAAAAGTGGAAGGCTCAGACTCCCTGATGTTGCTCACAATCGCAATGTAGCTGCAAAATCTCTCGAGAGGTTTACTCTCCCTCACAGCTTGCCTGGGATTCCCCACTGAACCTTGTGCCTCCCTCAAAGTATCCTGAAGCCACTTGGGCTTCCTCCTCTCTGAAGTAGTGTCCCGTGGAGGGGACTATCCCTGCTCAACCCCATCACCTGAAGACTGTGACCCTGAAGTAGAATCTAGAAAACTCAATCTTGAAACCTGTGGACCAGTAACCTGTGATCCTGACATCTGTGGCCCTGTAACCTGTGGACCAGTCGCCACCGAAACTGGTGGCCCCAAAATCTGTGTCACTGAAGTCTGCTGTGGACTCAACTGGATCTGAGGTGATGACTGCTCACCCCTCTCTGTCCCTCGTGACTTCCTAAAGGCTCCATCCTCCTCAAATCTCACATCCTTTCTCAAAATTGTCTTCCTCAAGGAAGGGATGTATATGCAGAAAGCCTTTGAAGTCTCGTTATACCCAACAAAGATCCCCCTCTCTGTCGTGGGTTCTAGCTTTGTCTTCTTCTCAGAAGGGACATGTAAATATGTAAGGCACCCAAAAATCCTAAAGTGCCCCACCTCAGGCTTCTTCCCAGAGAAAGCCTTCTCAGGAGTCATACTCCCCATTGCTCTGTGTGGACTCCTATTCTGTAGATAAACTGCAGTGTAGCATGCCTCAACCCAAAGAAATAGTGGTATCCCCTGATCATGTAGCATGGCTCTCGCAGCCCCAACTATGGCCCTGTTCTTCCTCTCAGCAACCCCATTCTGCTGTGGGTTATAAGGAACAATCAATTCTCTTTTGATGCCCTCTCCTGCACAAAAGTCCATGAACTCCTTGGAGGTATACTCACCCCCATTGTCTATCCTCAGAACTCTGATTTTCTTCCCAGTTTGGTTCTCCACAAGAGCTTTGAACTCTTGGAACCGATTGAAGACCTGTCCTTTGGTCTTCATGAAGAAAATCCAAGACTTCCGTGAGAAGTCATCAATGAATATGACATAGTATAAACAAACAGTCAACGATGCCGAAGACATCAGGCCTGTTATCGCACAGTTTATAGACATAAGAAAGGCTAAGGAGTAGTAGGTCAAACTGGCGAAACAGGAACCTTCTCCACCCAATGTCACCATAATGGGGAGGTTCTTTCTATTTAGGGAGGCTAGGCCTAGGGGAGACGTCCCCGGTAACCTGGGGTTTTGAAAGGGCAAAGGCTAACAGCACAAAGACGAAGTTCCCCTTCACAGATTATCGCCAATCAGATAGTCTCGACTAAACAACCAATAATAGAGTATAACCAAAGAAAAGAAGAGCACCTGCTTGAGACAACACAACCAGGAAACTAATAGGTGCAATCTTGGTTAATACCTCATATAAATCAGTGACTATCTTATATTCAATATGAGCAATTTGAAAGTAAATGTTGACGAAGTCAATGTTTACAAGATAGCAATGGCATTAATATCACTCTATCAATAAATACTTGAATGAAACGACATTCAATATAACAAATAACTTCTTAACTCAATTAATGCCTTCAACTACCATTCAATTACTCAAAAGTCAAAACGTTGCTGCAATAAAGATGAAATATTCAATGATGACATCAACAACTTAGGGTTAGTAAGTTAGTCTAGGCTAGGGTTAGTGTAGTTAGGGTTTCAATTTCAAGAGGTTTGAGAGTGTTTGGATCCAATTCTACTTCAACGCTGGAGGTCCTAGATCAGTGCCTTAGGGTTAATGGAGTCATAGGTGAAGAACGCAAAAGTTGAAGGAGATGAGATTTTAAAGGACTAGAGGGATAAGTTTTGAAGTGTTGCTAAAGCAAGGCTCCAAAATCATAACCCTAGGGGAGAGAGGCTCACTCCGGTGTTGCTAAAGCAAGGCTTCGTGCTCTCTCCTCCTTCCCGGCAAACAACTAGCTCAATGAAAAGCAAAGTCAAGACAAGAGGGTTTAAAGAGGGAGAGTGTCGCTAAGGCAAGGCTCTTTCATCAAACCCTAAAAGAAAACCGCCCTAGGTGTAGATAACCTAGGCCTGGGACGTCCTCTTCCTCTTGAAGTCAAAAGGTACAACTAGCTTAAGGGAAGAAGAAAAAGGAGTGTAGCTATGGCTAGGCTCTCTTCTTCTTCTTCAATGGCTAAAAGTTTTTCTATCAGGGGACATGAGACAATGACCTACTTGTGTGTTTGTCCCTTAGGGTTTTGATTCAGCAATATTTATAAATAGATGCAAGAAATTAAACTACAACCATTCAATCAAGAAGTTTGCAGAAAAATACTTACAATGTGGCTGGAGAAAAAGGTCACGAGAATCCTTCTTTAGGCAAACAATGTTCTTACTCCCATCAAAATCCGAGCACAGTGGTGGTTGATAATCTTCTACATAGAATGAATCCAAGTGCTCGGAGGAATACTCTTCAAAACACTCAAGGTAAGACCGAAAATCATCAGGAAAACATGGTACTAGGTCAACCTTGGGTGTTTGGGGAGCATCTGTAAATATATCATGTCCCTGTTGCCACTGGTCAAAATCAAAGATAATCTGTCGTGATAACTGTAAAGCCAACAGTTGGGAATGATTCTCAATATCATAAATGGGGTCCATACCAAAACCGATTACATCCCATTTGCGTCTTCCAACATGTATGAACTCATCAATATCAACTATGTCAGTATCAGTATCATAGCATGGAGGATTGAAAACACTTGTATGCTCATCCATCTCCTCCTCTAAATCATAAGGTAGAAAATTATCAAAATTTTGGAGAGGAGGATAACTTACTATTTCTTCTTGTACAAGAGTTTCGAGGACTTTGGTGTTTCCAGCATGCGTTATTTTTTCATCCTCATGGATTACCCCTTTGTCTTCAAGAGTACAACAAGGAATATTTACTTTGTTCGGGGATTCCATTTCTCCTTCACTCTCTAAATCAAGGAACAAAGTATCATCGAAATCCTGAAAAGGGAAGCAACTAACCTCATCCTCTTGTTGTTGTGCAGGTGAAAAAATCTCGTGGACTGCTTCATCAGGAGGAGGAGCACATGTTGATTTTTTATTGTCTTGTTCAGGTTTCAGCTCCTCTGCTGCGTTTTCAATGATCCCTTGCTCTTTGAAAACCTCATTAAGAGCTTTCCTCTTAGTTTTCTGTTGGTCAATAACTTGTTTCCCTTCTTCTTGAAAATCAGCAGTAGAAGTTTCAAGGGAAACCAACTTCTCCAAATTGAGAGTACCAGAGGTATCTTCATAATCATTTATTTTGCTTCCTAGGGGAAAAACGTTTTTTGTTCCGGACAAGAAAATGTTTTCCTCAATTTGTAAGGCCATGTCACCAGCTTCATGGAGTGTCTTTGGATTCTTTTTACTCAGGAGAAACCCCAAATGCACCAAGAGTGCATTGGTAAAGAGATACACAAGGTCCTTGTCCACAAGGTAATGGCCCCTAGGAAGTTGGTACAACAAACCCTCAAATCTATTTCGGAAGTTCCAAACAATCTCATTTTTAGCTTGTTTTGCGCACTGTAGTCTTTTTAGTAATGTTTGGATCTCTTCCAATTTTATGCCCCATTCTTTGAGAAAGACTTCTTCTAGCTGGTTCATGGAGGTGATGCTAGCATCGGGAAGATCATCATACCATTTTTCAGCATTCCCGTGAAGAGTGGTGGGAAAATTTTTCATCACTACATCTTCGGCATCATCATCGACAGGATTGAGTCCAAAATAAGAATAAAAATCATTCATATGAAAGTCAGCTCTTTTCCCATTGCTACCAGTGAATCTAGGGAGCCATCTTCCTTCTATCGGGGGCATTTGTCGTGGGTATCCCGGGATTTTGCTCATGTCTAAAGGCTTGTAATTCTCGGGATCCCATTGTGAAGTCATTGTTGGCTTCGTCATCAATGGAGTCGCCAGATAATTTTCTTGAAACTATCAAAAGATAAGGGAAAACACCCTAGTGGAGTCACTAGGTAAGCTTGTAAGATAAGGCATCTAGAGGCAAGGCTTACCGAAAAGTGTCGTCTGAGGAGAATTGACTCAGTGTTCCCCAGCAACGACGCCAAAATGTTATCGCATAGTTTGTAGACACAAGATAGGCTAAGGAGTAGTAGGTCAGACTGGCGAAACATGAACCTTCCCCACCCAATGTCACCACAATGGGGAGGTTCTTTCTATTTAGGGAGGCTAGGCCCAGGGGAGACGTCCCCGGTAACCTGGGGTTTTGAAAGGGCAAAGGCTAACAACACAAAGATGAAGTTCCCCTTCACAGATTACCGCCAATCAGATAGTCCCGGCTAACAATAATAGAGTATAACCAAAGAAAAGAAGAGCACCTACTTGAGACAACACAACAAGGAAACTAATACGTGCAATCTTGGTTAATACCTCATATAAATCAGTGACTATCTTATATTCAATATGAGCAATTTGAAAGTAAATGT
>ML786709.1:218566-234498 GCA_009831015.1 Picea engelmannii | reverse complement strand
ACCTTATGGAGCCGAAAATGAACAAGTTAATATGTGTGGTCATGAGTATAGTGTTGGCATGTATGATTGGATGGATTTGGATAAATGTGACGAGGGGGTGAAGAACATGAATTGCATGAGTGATGTTGTGGTGGATAAAGTAATAGAAATGTTTGGTCCTAAGCCTACTCAACAAGTAGCTGAAATGGCTAAATTTAAAGGCATTACCTATCAAAGGAATGGGAACAAAAGTCAGGACAAAAACCAAGCAAACATTCCCAAGGTAGCTCCAACCCCCCCTAAGTCAAACATGTATGCAAGTTCAGAATTAAACATTGACTTAGGAGGATGGTTGAGTAATGCGAAGATGTTGGTGCCTATGTCGGAAATAATGAAGATACCTTCTCAGAGGGAGAAGTTGCTCAAAGCCATAGATGGTCCTTCTCAGAAAAGTATTGACATTCCACCAACAAGAACTTATCAGGATGCACCTGTGATTCTACAAAATATGGATAGGGGGAATCAAAAGAATAGACCCTTTTTCCTATCCTTGCTGGTGAATGATTTTATTCTTCATAATTGTATGCTAGATTCAGGAGCCACTTCAAATGTTATGACTAAGAAAGTAATGTAACAGTTGAACCTAAGGATATCTAGACCTTATCATAACATTTCTGCTATGGATAGCAGGACAATTGAGGTGCATGGTTTAATTAAGGGGTTACAAGTACACTTAGCTGCATTCCCAGATATCATGATTGAGATGGACATTGTGGTAATTGATGTGCCTGATACTTGGGGTATGTTGCTAAACAGAAAGACAACTGCAGATTTAGGTGGTAGTTTACAAATGGACTTAACTTATGCCACCATCCCAACTCCAAATGGTTTAGAGTTTAGATTGAATAGAGAGTTGGAAAGAAAGTATCATGTGGAAGATCCTAGGAAAAAGGAAAATGAGATTGTTTTTCGGGAAGTTGAAATGGGATGTTATGAGATAGAATATACTTTGCCATTTACCAAGATGGAACTTAATAGCAAACCCCCAAGCATTTGCAATGTTTGGGACCCCATGGATTCTTTTGATGGGCTTTTTCTTGAGGAAAGTATGGATCAGACAGATAGTAGTTTGCCTCCTTCAGAATCAAAGTCAGAGTTGGATTTATCAGTTGAAGATGTGTCATCAGCTCAACCTTCATCAACGGAATCAGTGAAATGTCAGAAACAGTCAGATGGGATTCTTGGGCCACATCCTCCTTACTTAGCAGAAATTGGGAAAGTAAAAAATAGAATAAGTAATGAGAATCGGATGGGAATTACTAAGGATGATAAGGTTAATATTGATAAAGTAAAGTATGTCATCCCTAGTAAAAGATGGGCCAAGCCTTTTAAGGAAAAATTAAGTTCACAAATTTTGCACTTGGCACCTATGGAAAACCATCAAATGTTTTTTAAGGGGAATTGCCCCAAGTGGCCTAAGGTTAGAAACTGGGATTCACATGAAGGAATAAACAGTCAACATAAAGTGTATCGGTCTTCTAGCAACTCTTCTCAGCCAGTGGGACAACATAAAGTCATACATGCTAGTGAAAGGACCCCTCCTTGAAGTGTTTCTTCATATGGCAACTTGGTGTCCAAAGGGACACCCTTTGTAACGTATCTCTAACCCTTTTCCTTGTATTTCATCTTTGTATTATTTCATTTATTATGTTGATATGTGCTTAGAATTATTTCAGTTTCATAGATTCATTTTGTAGTTATGATGTTTTACTTTAATTATTTCATTATGTAGATGTTGTTTATAGCATTTATTTCATTATATATATGTGTATGTTCATGTTGGATATTGGTGAGCACCTTTTTGTAGATGCTGGATTCTCGTATGCTCTCCGTACCATTTGAGAAGATCGAACACACGTCCCCATGTGGAGCCAGGTGTTGACCGCCTATTCAACTAGGGGGTCAACTCCATGTGGCATGAAGATATGCATCATCAGATGCAAATATGTCGAAGACAGTTTGGTTCTACTGGGCAATTTATGCCTCCAGCACAAGTTTTTGTAAACGTAATTTCCGCACCCCTGCGTGGGTTAATAATGTAATAGGTCTACATGGATCATAGTTAGGTCAGGTNTTGGGATGTTTTCATTGGGAGAGTTCTTTTCACCAAGGGTTTTTTATCCTCAGGTTATCAATTGGGCTTTTCAGCCTTGTTGATTTCCCTTGATTTTTTCCCTCACACCTGCAATAATTCCTCCAAAGTGGTGAACGACGTTCTAATGGTTTCATCCTCTGGTAGCTAGTGTTTATGAATGATGTAAATGACCATGCAAGCCATCATAGAAAGTTTCGCGGAATTTCGTCGAGTCTAGATAGGTTTTTTTTTAATTAATTAAATTTAATTAATTTTCCTAAGGTTGAGATTTTAATTATTTAATTAATTAATTGTTTTTGAGCAATGATTGTAAAAACTAGGCCTTTGGGTTTTTTATAGGGGTATTTGTGCTCAAAAGAAATGGAAAGGCACCCCCTACACCCTTGGGCCAAGTTTTAGCTAAGTCGGACAAACTTAGCTAGGTGTTTGTCCACCCGGAGTCAAAGTCAATCAAAGCAACAATTTTTATTGCTAAGTCAAAAATGTAATTTTTGTAAATTTGAGTTAATGAGGTAACGTAATGGTGGAAAAGAGCAAGAGAGGTCATTCCTAACCTACCCAACCCATCTCCTAACCTTTCCACACCCCCACACTCACTCACTCACTAAATACTCACACCCCCTAGGGAGATTTGTGCCCCCCTTCACATAGGAACCTTTGAAAACCCCATTTAATTGATGTGTGGGCCCCTCCCATGAGTAGTGCACCCCTCCTAGCCTACCACCTCACCCTCACATGGCCCCACGCTCCACCTCACCCATCCACACCCTCAATCCATGTCAAAACTCTCAAGTGGTGCGCCCCCCTCCTTGAGATTCTCTCCCTTGCTTGGTTTTTGACACTTGGATCTCATTCAAGAGGGGTGAGTTTGCCTCTCCAAGCTATAAAGAGAGCCTCTCCTCACTCATTTCTTCACCAATCTTTGAGCTAGTGTTACTCTACTAAAATTTCTCCCCATTTCTCTTGCTCTTTGCCTCTTGCTTCCATCCCATTTGCTCTTGAGAGTCTTGGAGCAACTTGTTGTTGCAACACTCTCCAATTGGATTACTAAAGCTTTGGAGGATTTTGAATCACCAAGAGTATTCTGGTTGAATTCTTTCATATGAGGTGATATTGTTGATTTGAGCTTATTGTGTAGGATTGGGTAGATCTTTAGTGAAGTAGTTTACTTGAGTAGATTAACAAAGAGTATTCTTGTTGGTTTATATGTGTTGGGTAGCTAGATGATGTGAAGTATTTTAGATTGTTAGTTTATCCATACACATTATCTACTTCCATGTTTCACGATTTGTCTTGAGTTTTTGCAGGTTTACCTCAAGGGATTGTTGGGAAAGCCTCAAGAAGGAGTCTTCCCTCAAAGCCTTCTCAAACTCCTAGCTTTACTTAGTCTTATTTTCTGCTCACATTCCATTTATATTTTAGTTTGATAACTATCTTAGATAGGTCATATAATTTCAATTTCACTTAGAGATTTTTATGTGAAAAATTTCTGCATAAAAAACATAAATTTTTCTTAACTTTGTTGTGTTGTGCAGCATTTCCAGCAAGCATTTGTTTGCTGGTTTTTGTAGTTTCTTACCAGGAATAAGGAGATATGTTGCCCAAATTCACTTTCACAACACCCCCAAAGAGCCTCCACTAGTTGGGTAACGAATCTCTTCTTCTATCTATTCATTTCTAGCATTGTAGCAAGCCCCCAAGAAGTTCCCTTGTGGCTTGCATTCTCTTGTTGTATTTCAGCCATGGTATTTTAATTTTGCAAGTTAGTTAGTTGCCTACACCTTGAGAGAGTGATTGGCTCAGCCAACCCTCCAAAATAGTTGGGCTAGGACATAGATTCTTTCGGTATTCTTTATTTCTTGCCCCACTTGTCATAAAGACAAGGTTGTGTGGCTAGTTTGTTCTAATAATCATTGTTTAGTTTTTCTTTCCAACCCTCTTTGGCACAACATTGGTAGGCTTGCCTCCACCTTGTGTCATTGTGAGTGGTTGCAATACATTTTAAGTTTTGATTAATTAAGTTGCCTACACCTTGGAAGAGTAATCCCCAAAATCGTATAGCTAGGGTGGTAGTAATGTGTTGATGGTTTTTATGGTTCACATGGATTAAAATTCTCTAGAGTAGTCATCACACATATACTCATCTTAGTTTAAGCCCTCAAGGCATATTTCCATTAACATGCTCCAGTTTTATTTTCCGCAAATATTTCAATCTTTAGCATGCTATCTTAAATGGGATAAAACACATAGCTAAATGGTGATAATCTAAAGCAATTTTCTGTTATAGTTGGCAAGCTGTTCTTGTCTTCACTTCACATTTTTCTTTCAATTTTACATACATGGATGGTGAATGACATGGTTAAGTGAATGATCTTTACTTTCAACTTTCTTTACATGCTTTAGATGTGGTTTACATGCTTCAATTTCACATTTTACAGCACACTTTCATAAGCTTTTAAGTTTCGGTTTTGGGCAGTTTTCACTATTTTTGGGCATCTAAAACTTATCTAAAACACTCACAACACATCTTAAGACTTAGTCCTAAGTCATAATAACATTTTAGACCAACTAGGACACTTTAATACCACCATCTTCGCCATCTCAAATGGGGTTTGAGGAAAACAATGGAAGGTGTAGGCCGAGGACGGTCTCATGGCGCACAAGATGCGTCATTTTCGGGAAGTACTCAGATCTTAGGACTGACTGTGAAAGCTAGGGTGGGCCCTCGTTGCCTTACTATCTTGAGCATCCAACAGTTATTTGGTAATTGGGGGAGGAGGATTAAGGTTTGACACTTAGTTAGGAGGGTGATTAAAATCTATAAAATCTTTAAGCAACTCTTAATCACTTAGTCTTCTAGGTATTTTTCTCTTTGTTAGATCTCATGGTTGTTTAGAATACTACATTGCAAGCACATACATCTTTTATCTTTCATGCAAGTGTGGTTAAATATCTAAGTGTTAAACTTTTCAAGTTGTGCTGAGCATTTATCTTTCAAGTACTTCATATCTTTCATTTTCTGCTCTTTGTGGTGTGATTCAACAAGAGATAGCGCATCCCATTTGGAGGCATCATCTTGTTGAGTCTTGAGTGCTTTAGTGGTTGCCATTGAAAAACAGTCCAATAGAGTAAGTGTTATTGGGGCATGCTTGGATTTATGTGAATGATCTCAATGTTTTGATATCTTTTGGATTCTCACATTTAAGCACTTGTTAATCTTGTGACTTGTATCCTTGTTCATAATTGTGTAATAGCCATCGTTTATTATTGTAAGTACTTGTATCTTTGTTGTGGAGTAATTGTAATTTTGTAGTACTTGTAATCTTTTGTAATTAAACTCCCTTAAACTTAGTTGACCCCTTGCCCAACCTTTAGGCACTAGTCTTAGTTGACTTAGGGAAGGGTTTGCTTAACACAAGTACTTGTGCATCTTGCATTTGCTGCCTTTGCATCATAGGTTATTATCTCCCCCCGAACTTCTAATCAATTAAAACCAACTTCTAGAACATAAACGTTAAATCTTATCTAGTAACTAGGGTCTACCCCCCTTGGCTTCCCTAGGAGTAAGCCTAGAAGGAAGAGGTTCCAGTCAAGGTGACAGTGTGGACTGTGAACCTAGGCATTGTGCCTCCAAGGCCACACTAAGTGAGCTGGACTTTGCTCACGTTTGCAAGTGTGTATTAGGACGACAACAGGACCGAACCACATTAAATGGTATGCCACATGCAAGTATGGCCCTTGCCACTCTTGACTCTATTTCTTCTCTCTTTTGATTGTTGAACATCTTCATTAATCTGATGTCTGTAGCTGCACCTTGTCCTCCAGGGCCTTTGGATATCTTGGTTTCTACCTCTAGCGCCTTCCTCTTCCTTGCTTTATGAACAATCCTTGGCTCATTGCTAACACCCAAGGAAGGAGGATGCTTGCTAGTGCCATGCATAGAAATCTTGGCTCTATCATCCTTAATTTTTTGAGCATCATCATGCTCTTTCTGGAATTTATCTCTCACCTGCAAATCAAGAGTATGTGGTCAACCTTCAATACCCTTCCCTTTATGCAAAATGTGAGCCTTGACTCTTGTGTAAGATCCCTTGAAGGTCTTATCCTTCTTGCATAAATTGCACTTTCATTCCCATGAACCTCCACTAGCACCCATAGCTTTGACCTTGGTAACATGCCTCCAAAGATGATAGTATTCTTGCTGCCTGCTTACTTCAGCAGCTCTAGGGGCAGATGAAACAACACTTTGAGAAGCCATGAATGTTGCAAAAACAAGAAGAAAATATGTTCACCAAACAAAAGAAAAATTTGCTAATGCTCACCAAGAGAACAAAAAAATCTGCTAAGCAAACATAATATAAATTTGCTCACCAAATAGAAAATAAATCCGCTCACGAAAACCACACACAATCTCCTTGTTGTTGCTGTAGGAAGCTCCTCTTGCTAATGAAAGTGCGAGGAATGAGTGAAGCAAGTGGTTTCTTATAGCAAAGGAAGGAGATTTAGGGTTTCTATTTGCTTCTAGAAATTTCTTTTTGAAATAAAAAAAAAACGGAGAAAATCAATTTTATTCTCATTGGCGAATATAGAAAATGCAAAAAAAAATTATAATTGAATGTTTGGGGGCCCCACGACCCCATTTTTTTTTTATTTCGCCTCAAAGAAGCCCGAAACACTGACAGTACGGGTCGGGAAACGTCGTCATCTGTACCGTACGATGTTTCCAAATCGGGAAACGTCGTACGGTACGATCGACGATGTTTTCCGGCCGTACCGACGTTTCTCTTCGTTTTGGGGGGGTACCGTTTCCTGCAACTTATATCAAATGCCTCAAGATAATAAATCAAAGCAACATCTTCGTTAGGTCTTACTCTGTAAGAAATTCGATGGTAAAATTTGGAAAACGAGTGTTAAATTGGAAAACAGTTTCACTTTCATGCTTTTTAATAATTGAAAAAACTGTCCATAAGAAGCAAATGTCTTGTGCATTTTCCCATCTCTCAGTGAATTTCTCCTGGAAGGAATCCCATCCATCAATGGAAGCATCATGAAGGGACTTGTACCATGCTCGTGCCTCCCTCTCGAGGGTCGAGACAAGCATCCTCATCACCACATCCTCATGTTCCACATCAAAATCGCCTGCCACTTGCAAAAATTTAGCCAAATGATCCTCCACTGATTCTCCCAACCTCCCTGTAAACAAAGGTATGTGTTTAAGCCATTTATGTGCAGGTAAGTCATGAGGATAATCTGGGAATGCAACAAAACTTAGTGGGTCAAAGGCAACAAATCTCCACCTTACTAGTGGCCTCACAACTGCATCCATATTGTTAGTCTCAAATAGAAAGAAGCACAACTGCTACCCTACTACCTTCTCGAGATGGAAATAAAACAAAAGATGAAGAGGTCAAAGATACACTCAGCATAGTGTTTGTTGAAAAAGAACTTACCTAAGAACTCATACACTTACCAACTTCGAGAGGAGTTCTTGGTGAAGGAATAGTCTTGTTCTGGGGAAAGATGTCAGGGTTTATTGAAGCTCAGAACTAGACCTTGTGAGGGAATCGAAACTGAAAGATCTTCTTGTGTAAGTCCCCTGTGGAGTTGTCCATATATACTATGGAGTCGCCAAGTGAGTTAGAAAAAATAAAACAATTAAAGTAAAAACTCACCAATCTCGTTGTCACCAAGGCGTGTGTTCCTCGGCAACTGCGCCACTTTGTTAGCACAAATTTCCACCCTCCAAATGAGTTTGATATAAGTTGTTATTACAACGATGAAAACTTGGCTAATTAAAGGGGTAAATCCCCAAATTGTCACGGGCTAGACCCCTCTCTGTTTGGGCTAGTGCTTTCTAGCCTCAAGGGGGAGTCCCTAGGGTACCTCTAGGGACTCCCCCCTAAAGCTAGCAAGCACTAGCCCAAACGGAGAGGGGTCTAGCCCGTGACAATTTGGGGCTTTACTCCTTTAATTAGCCAAGTTTTTATCGCTGTAATAACAGGTTATATCAGCTCAATTGGAGGGTGGAAATTTGTGCTAACTGGACAACAACATACTTAGTTGATTTTAGGTCATATTTACCCTGTAGGAGACATCATTGTATATCTTAGATCCTAGGGACTCCCCCCTTGAGGTTAGCAAGCACTAGCCCAAACGGAGAGGGGTCTAGCCCGTGACAATTTTGGGCTTTACTCCTTTAATTAGCCAAGTTTTCATCGCTGTAATAACAGGTTATATCAGCTCAATTGGAGGGCAGAAATTTGTGCTAACAGGACAACAACATACTTAGTTGATTTCAGGTCATATTTACCCTGTAGGAGACATCATTGTATATCTTAGATCATTTAGGGAAGCCCCCTCCGTGGTTGGCAAAGCACCAAGCGGACATTGGCTCTATTCCGAGGAGTTATCTGGACTCTTTCTAGTTTTGCAGGAAATAGTTTCCTGGTTATAACATAGCCAAATGGAGTTTATGCATCTGTTATGTGATTGATTAAATGTTAGGTAATATATTTTGCTAGTTTACGGTAATTTGAACCAAAAATGATGCTTTATGAAGGGTTGGTCTCTATACTCATTGGATTGGTTAAACGTTAGGGAATATATTTCTCTAGTTTACAGAAATTTGAACCAAAATTGATGATTTATGAAGAGTTGGTCTCAATACTCATTAGATGACGAGAGAGAGAGAGAGAGAGAGAGAGAGAGAGAGAGAGAGAGAGAGAACATTGTAGGATATACTTCTATTCAAATTTATACACCATAGGGGTATGTAGTATGTACTATGCATTGATTAATTCCAATATGGTTTGTGCCTTTAGAAGTCCCACCTTTAGAGTTGATCTCAATACTCATTAGATGATGAGAGAGAGAGAGAGAATTGTAGGATATACTTCTATGCATATTTATACACCGTAGGGGTATGCATTGATGAATTCCAATATGGTTTGTGCCTTTAGAAGTCCCACCTTTAGAAACATACTAATACCTAGCCAAACTGCTTGTGGATACCCTCCCTCATAGTTCACATTATTTGTTCATTCTCGACAACTATAGGACATAGACTAGACTCACCGTCTCTCATATGGCTTCACACCTATCCATTTAGCATTGGGCTCAAGAATTTACTTTCCATCCTTATACATCTTATTAGTAAGCTCTTTATCTTTATAACATTTTAAGACAAATATGGACGGGTCTATACCTAAATCAGAAGACTCCCACTGTCAATAAAATATGTCAAAACATTGTCAAAACTTATAGTAAATGCTGAAGACTTTGTAAATCTTTTCTAGTGCATGGAGTTTACTATATCAAATTGTTTACCCCTCATGAAAGGAATCAAGTAAGGTTTTCAAGTTATTTTCAGATTTCCCTTAACAGTTACAAAGTGGTTGTGGGATGTGGTCTTGGTATTATTCTAAATGGGATAATAGTTTCTCAGATACTTATGTACAAACGTACCAATGCAAGAGTTGGAAAGAAGACAGAGTAATGCTTTAATACTTTAGCTACTTCTAGTTCCTTTTCTGCATGGCTTAAGGTGAGTTTTTCTTAATTTTGTTGGGCTAAAAGTGGTCATTTTCTGGAATTATTCATTGATTGATTATATTCTCACATTTTATTGCTAATATGGATACGATTAAATTGATTTGTCAAAGCCTTCAATTTCTGTAACTTTGAATGATTATATTTTTATATTCATCAATATTGCATGTTGGTAATTGACATTTAATATTTTGGAATTTTATAGCTAAATGTATTTTATTGACATTGACACTAAATGTATTTGATTCATGAAAACATAGATTTGTAATTGTTTGTTATAATAAACAACCCTTTTATGTATTCTTGTTATAATAAACAACCCTTTTAAGGCCACATTTCCCTAGCTAGGGTTTTGGACAGCTAGAGGAATGCACTAGCCTTGGGATGAGGCTATGGTATGTACATTAGCTTCATCTTTATACATATATATGAAATTTTCAATTGTCCAAAATTATCTTATTGAAGATTTGATTTTCAACTATCTTTATCTTCATGGTTTATAATTTTCAGCACTAGTATGTATTATGTCTTGCTGGTTTGACATAAGTTAATGCTGAAATTGTTAAGTGATGTATTATGTCTTTCTGGTTTGACATAAGTTAATGCTGAAATTGTTAAGTGATTTAACATTAATCTTGAAGAAGATAGGGGAAATTCACTGCTGTAATTACAGCTGTCATAAAGTGAATTTCAGATCTGTTTTATGCATGATGAGATTGCTCTAGAGGGATTAAGCTTGTTGGCAACTTAACACACTTTGGTATCTTTTCTCTTGGGCTTGCCTTGTTGATTGGGATTGTTAAGAGGTGAAATATTGTCTGTTGTCATTGGTGTTCTATTTTTATTTCATAACAACCCTAAGGCTGAAAATTCAGAAGGTTAAGATCTGGGAAACTTCTAAGAAAGAGGTGAAATTTTTGAAGTTGCATTAATTGCCATAAGAATTCGAAAATTTCCATACCTTACACCCCTATGACAGATTCCTTACACTTATAATGCTCAACATCTTCTATTTTTGGTTAATGTAAGGTTATGACAGATTCTATGACAGTTATCACAAATTCCTCTTACACATAATACCACATTTAGGACTGGAGTTACACATGCTAAGTTGGGCGCATCCCTTGTGGAGAGTTTCCTTGTTACATGTGGCGGATGATTTCTTTCATGAAAAACATAATTAGCCATTACTTTTGTAACTGCTCTTCTCTCTCTTGTCAAGTTTGACTTGGTAAGGGAGGGCACACTAGTTCGGGTTACATGTAGTGAGTTTGAGTAGAGCGATTTTACCAAGAGAGTGCCTAAGGCCTGTGAGAAGCCATTGTAGTCCCCTTGAGGTCAATGTTGTAACATTTCTACTGTGTGAATGACAAGATGGTGATTGTTGTTCCAAACTTTTGTTTGATGTCCACTATATTCATGTTGTTGGTTTACAACATCTAGTCTCTATCTGTTTGTAGGGATGATCTCTATCTTTGTAGGAATGTGAACTTTATTTATGGATGGGGAAGTTTGGTATGCAAAAATATATAGAGAAAGGAAAAGAAAATGCATTAGGAGCTTGAAGATATGAGAATGCTCCTTGAAGAGGATCTCTTCAACACTCAAATTCAAGCAGATGTTGATGATTGCAGCGTTGTGTGACATTCTCCAGGTCGTTCTCCTCTGGACTGAGTTGAGACGATCTGTGAGAGAGCCCATGTGATGGGTGTGCGTCAGACTTTGGACTGAGTCGTGATGACGTGTGGTCTCTTGTCTACTCCTCTGGACTGAGTTGAGATGACTTGAGATGGTCTCCTGCCTTGTACTCCTTTGGACTGACTTGAGTTGGCTTGAAATAGTCTCTTGCCTTGTACTCCTATGGACTTAGTTGAGTCGGTTTGAGATGGTTCTCCATATGGTACTCTTGTGGACTCAGTTGAGTTAATCTGTTGAGTGTGACGTCCCTGTGGGTGAGCACAAGTGGACATGTCCCCAGTGGCCGAGCACTAAAGGATGAGAGAGATCCTTGCTATATTGTTTGAGAGTAAGATTTGTTGTAACCCTAATTATGTTGTGAAGGGTACAAGTCAGCCCCACGATGTGAAAGATAATTGATATTGTGTAAAGATTAATTATATTTTTGAGCTATAGAAGTCGGCCCTATTGTGCCAATAGACACACCTTTTGCTGTGTCAAGTCTTGTATAAATAAGAGTGGATCCCCATTGTGGATCACACTCACTCACTTGTCATCTCATAATTTCAGCAAGCAGTTGTACAACTGAAGTGCGCACCTCTCTTGGGCGCAAGTTTCTAGGTTTTGTAAGCACCCTCTTGTGTGCTAAGGTCTATGGTGTGGGGGATCTTCTCTTGAGAATATAGCAAAGGATTGCTGGTTTTTTCCCTTGATTGAGAAGGGTTTTCCTAGGATACTTCTTGTGAACGCTTATTCTTCTTGTGATCTTGGTTACTGCAACACTTGTGTATGGTATTGCTGCATTGTTTATGGTTCAAGTACATGCTAAATTGAAATAAACTACATGTACATGAGCTCATCATTAAAATTCAACATGGTATCAGAGCAGAGTTCCTGAAGAGACCATTGCACAAGCCCTCCAACACCTTTCCAAGCCAGCTGTCACCTCCTTGTTGCAACTGCAAAAACGACCCCCCTTCTTTTGCTAGTTTTTGGACTTTACACCGGAATGTTGAGGCCAATTTTTGATAGAAGTGTACGACGTCCTTCAGTGCACCTCCAGAGACTCTCAGATTCAAAATCGGAGAAGTTTTGTTTTTTTGGCACCTAGGGTTTCTGCAAAATTTCGGTTTTAGGGTTTCTGCAACCCATTGAAGGATTTTTGCAGCTCACCAGTGTTCTTCTGACCTGCAAAGGCTTATTGTTGGCAGTCATAAGTCCAACGAAACTTAAAGTTGCTAGCTTAGCCTAGCTGTTAGGGTTTGTGGAAGAATCTGCAAACCATGAGGAACAAAACTTTGGTGGAAGATAGGTTTGATGGATCAAGCAATTTCAGTTCCTCGAAATCAAGAGTACAGATTACCCTGGAAGAGGATGACCTATTGAGTTTGATAGAAAAGACTCTACTAGAAACAACTATCGATGAAGAGAAGGATGATTGGATGGCAGATGATGTCAAAGCAAGGAAGATAATCATCTATTCAGTAAGAGATCATCTACTACCTCGTATTGCTACCCTAAAGACAACTTATGAGATGTATGATGCATTGAAGAATATGTTTGAGAGTAACAATACCCTCAGAGCTCTGACATTGAAGAATCAACTTCAACATATCAAGATGACAAAAGCTGACACCGTCACTACCTTCTTCATGAAGCTTTCAGAGATCAGAGATCAGCTGGGTGCCATTGGAGAAACCATATCAGATAGAGAACTTGTCTTGACTACTCTCAATGCTCTTCCAAGACATTGGGAACCATTTCTTCAGAATATTAGTGGTAGAGCAAATATACTCGGATTTGATCGTCTATGGACAGACTGCACCTAGGAGGAAACCAGACTTATAGCCAGAGGAGTGCAAGACTCTCCTCATGATGACAATCATGCTCTTGCCTTTCATACAAAGAAAGGAAGAAGAAATAGAAGAAGTTTTAACAAAGCATTCAAAGACAAGAAAACTTCATCAGCTTCAGGTCATGAACACAAAAAAGACAATTCAAAGATTCAGTGTTTCAGATGTGACAAGTATGGACACATTGCGAGAAATTGTCCTACCAGGAAGAAAGGAAGACAACTTGCATCCACTGCTAATGTTGATCTAGAACCACATCAAAGAGATGAAGACATAAAAGATGAAGCATTCTTCTTCATATCAACACTCAAGTACGGTTCCTACTGATAGTGAAATTTGGTTAATTGACAGTGGTGCTTCCAGACACATGACTGGATATAGAGATCATCAGACAAACCTTGTTGAGAAAGAGTCTATCCTACATGTACTTGGAGACAATGCCAGATATACTGTGAAAGGAGTTGAAACTTCTACATTCCAACTAGATTCTGACATACCACTTTAGTTGAGTGAGGTACTATATGTGCCTGGGATGAAAAGGAACCTTGTCTCTGTTTCTGCCTTAGAGGATAAAGGCTACAAGGTTACCTTCTTTGAAGGAAAAGTTCTTGCATGGCACAAGAACTCACATATGGATTCCGCCTGAGTGATTGGTGTTCGAGAAAACAACTTGTACAAATTGACTGTACGACCAGTCCAGGTCCTGTTACATGATGCTATCAGTTTGAGCGAGCCATGGCATAGGGGACTTGCTCATATACATTATAGATCCATTCCCGCTCTGGGGAAGATGGTAACAGGCCTTCCAGAGATACATGTTCAACATAATGGCGTTTGCAGAGGTTGTGCTCTTGGCAAGAATGTCAAGGGGTCCTTCTTGAGCAGTGACAGTAGATCCAAGGGGATCTTGGACATGATAACATTCAGATGTTTGTGGACCCATGACTGTTGCTTCCTTGAACGAATATTTGTACTAGGTGCTCTTCATCGATGATCACTCTCTAAAGATGTGGATTTACTTCTTAAAGACCAAGGATGGAGTCCTTGCGAGATTTCAAGAGTTTAAAGCTCAGGTTGAGAACCCGACCGGGAGGAGGATCAAGGTGCTGAGATCAGATAATGGAGGAGAGTACACCTCCAGGGATTTCAATGATTTCTGTATTGAGGTAGGGATCCAAAGGGAGTACACTGTTCCTTATAACCCTCAACAGAATGGGGTTGCAGAGAGGAAGAATAGAACCATTATTGAGGCAACCAAAGCGATGATACATGATCAGAATCTACCTATGATTTTGTGGGCAGAAGCATCCATGACAGCTGTGTATGTTCAGAACAAGAGTCCTCATCAGATTTTGAAGAACATGACTCTCGAAGAAGCTTTCATCGGAGTGAAGCCTATGGTTTGACACTTCAGGATATTTGGGTGTCCAATATATATTCATGTACCCAAGGAGAAGAGGACCAAGCTAGACCCTTCAGGCAAAAAGGGTACATTTGTGGGGTACAGTGAATCTTCAAAGGCATACCAGATCTACATCCCTAGTCAGAGACAGATTGAGGTGAGTAGAGATGCCACCTTTGAGGAAGAGATAGCCTTTCGAAGATCTAGAGAATCTCAAATGGAGATTGACAGCAAGATAGTACCTTCTCCCCTTCAACAATTCAGAGGGAGAAAGTCATTGATCTAGTTGATCCAATTGATCACGTAGCTCCAGTTGATGTTCCCAGAGATATTGCAGTAGACCATAAAAGGCCTGCCTGGGATTGACAAACTCTGCAGGAGGCAGAGGGACATGCAACTCCTCGAGGTACATTCTGAGAGAGCAAGAGACCACAGAGATTTTCGAGCTATGTTTCAGCTATGAGCAGTGTTACTGGAAGCTTCCCCCCCTGCTTCGAAGCCCCGAAGCTCGATCCGGGTGGCTGCGTCCAGGAAGCTTGGGCTGAAGCGTGCTTCAAAATTTAGGAAGCGCGCTTCGGGGCTCTAGAGCACGCATCCTGCCATTTCCGAAGCGTCCCCCTCCAAAGAGCGCTTCACATGCGCTTCTGAGGAAGGCTCTCGGGCTTCCAAGGGGGAATGAGGTGTTTTGGTGTGTAACTGAGGGTTATTTTTCCTTACTAGTGCTATTTAAAGAGGTCCCCACCTCCTCCATTTCACCCGCCCTAGTAATTAATGGTAATGTTAAATTCTTAAAGTAAAAGTGACATTCTCCTTTATCTTTCATTTTCATGAAAATGAAAGATAAAGGAGAATGTCACTTTACTTAAATTTTTAACATTACCATTAATTGTTTCAGGATGTTTGAGAGTGCTTCCAACCTCATTGCACTTCATATGGAGAAAGTAGAATTTTAGGTCCCATTCAAAATTCAGCAGACTTAACAGTTTTCAGGATTTCAAGAATGGAAAGATTGCAATGTTTCCACTAGATTCTATCATGTATGAGGGTATGGAACTGACATTTAATCAAGAGAACAAAGCCCCTTATGTACCTCGATGTTGGTGGCATTGATTGTTCAACTCTTTTGTCACGACCCCAATAAAAATGTACCCTTCACCCAAGTATAAACTCTTCTATTGAACTCTTCTCTTTGTTGTCGTGTCAGGTGACTTAGTGGTGTATGTGCACACCAACCTCCGTCTTATATACAGGCAGAGAGAAGAGTGGTTGAAGGGAAAGACAAATATGTGGGATGTGTTTCTTGATGATATGGGTTTGA
>ML786709.1:196504-208279 GCA_009831015.1 Picea engelmannii | reverse complement strand
AAACTTTGTACAGGAAACCTATGTCGTCCAAGAAGGAAACACGACGTAAAGGCTCAAGTCCACAACGGAAGAAGGAGAAGGTTAAGCAGGTCTGGATGCCGAAAACTTGTTGTACGTTTTGCAACAAGAGTGGACATCAAAAGACTAGTTGTTGGAAGCTTAATCCAGAGCTTCGTCCAAAGAAGGGCAAAAGGATTTTGCATGCACCCACGAAGGAGGACGGATTACCAGCGAAGCAAGAAGAACACCGTGAAGGAAAGAAAGCAGTCACTTGGTTCTGCCAGAAGTGGATGTCTCAACTTCATTGTATTTTGCTTCCATTAATGTAATCGGATCCAGAGCAAGCCGGGTGGCCTATCCCGAGCTTGTTGAGTGGTCGGTAACCTTTTGGGGACCAAAAGGTCTTATTGTGGGGAGGTGTGATCCGAAATCGGATTCAGAAGCCTGTCAGGGCATGAAAAATGCTCAAAAATGAAAGTGCTCAGAATCCGACGAAACCAACACCATTGCGTCCGGCTCGTCTTCCTGATTCCGGTGGTATAATTTTTTTGTCAAACGGAGTCCGTATGGAGAAGATATCGCATTTTGTCCGCCGAGCCAAACAGGCAAAATTTTTGGATGCTGACTGTACCTGTCAGTACAGTCCGTACAGGACACGTGTCAGGTCCGTACGATGACACGTGGCAGTCCGTACAGGACACGTGGCGGCTCCAGAGCGTGACACGTGGCAGGCTGATTTGGCATTTTTGGCGCGCACTTGGACCAATCCTGGAGTGACACGTGTCACCACTGGAAGGGTGACACGTGGCACGGATGACGTCAGCGGATGACGTGGCAGTGCTGACTGGGCGTACGGCTGATGACGTGGCACGGATGCTCTAGTTGCATCCCCGGATGGATACCCCTGGGGGAAATGCGCCCCCTCTGCTCTGGAAAACTGCGCCCTAGTGATTCCACCGTCGGAATCGGATGATGTGTGTCTCAAACTGATCGCTCAGGTCTACTGTGAAACGGGTCGGAAGGATTTCCCCGGATTTGATCTGATGATCACTCGGGAACCCCGAATGTGTCCTCCCCAAGTGTCGCACTCCCAATGTCCGGAAAGTGCGCCCCAAATGATTCCTCCGTCGGAATTTGACAAGAAACCAGGAAAAATATGTGCCTTGCCTTCCTCTCAACTGGGTCGGAGGGGAATCTTTGAACTCTTCTTGAAAGGGACAAGTCGATCCACTGAACCTCCTCAGAAGTTGCACCCTCACCCTGAATGAGTGCGTCCTTGCTACTGCAACCTACGAAACTGCTGCTGAAGATCGATGGAAGATCTGTGTGACCTCCCCGGTGACTAGGCTGTGTCTCTCAACACTGAATCAACCACTGGTGTATTCCTCCTGGAATCCACTGAGCTACCTCTCCTAAGATGCGCCTCTCTCCTCAACGACAAGTCAAAATCTACATAATCATGAATTAGGTCGTTGAACCTTCTCTTATAGCTGTCGGAAACCCTAATTCCCCGTTGAATTCTAATTTTAGCTCATCTGTTCTATTTTTAGCTCAAATTGGCTTAAAATCACTTTAGCCACTTAGCTCAATGTCACTTTCCGTATATAACACCTTTGACTGGAGTGACCTCTAGTAACCCTGTTTACCCCTTTCTCGCCATGGCTATAGTCTAACGACGTTGTTTATAGTCGTATGTTACCAACATCGCGATAATATCGCGATATTGGCGATATTATCAGCAAAACGAGCCTCGGCGATGTTACCGGGGAAAATATCGCGCTTTTTTGGGCACTTTGAAAATATCGCGATAATATCGTAGATAGCGCAATAATATCGCGATTTGATGGAAAATGTCGCAGACAGTCATGGATTAAAAGCCAATTTTGAGTTTTAAAGTGTCATTTTGCAAACAAAGTGCGGGGTTTGGGGAGCAAGCGAGCAAGAGCCGAAAACGTAGTTAAGGAGGCTAGTAATATACTAATTAAGTAAAAGTGACATTCTCCTTTATCTTTCATTTTCATCCTTTTACTTAAATTTTTAAGATTACCATTAATTGTTTCAGGATGTTTGAGAGTGGTTCCAACCTCGTTGGACTTCATATGAAGAAAGTAGAATTTTAGGTCCCATTCAAAATTTAGCAGACTTAATGGTTTTCAGGATTTCAAGATCGACAATATTGCAACATTTCCAGTAGATTCTATCATGTATGAGGGTATGGAACTGGCATTTAGTCAAGAGCACCAAGCCCTCTATGTACCTCGATGTTGGTGGCATTGATTGTTGAACTCTTTTGTCATGAATCTAGTAAAAATGTACCCTTCACTCAAGTAAAATCACTTATTAGGCATGTTAAGCTTTTGCTATCTTATTTTAATGTTTAGAGGGTGACACTGATGATGAGGATCTTAATATAGGCAACAATTTTGATGATATGTAGTTATTTGTTGTAGCATGATTTTTTTTGGACTCTAGAGGCCATTTACAGCCTCTTTGTTGATGTATTTTGGTTCAAAGATGCATTGCACTCTGTGCTATTTTGGTTATATGCGTCCTTGCTATTTACAAGAGAAACTTTGCATATTTGTGTATAATGGTCTGGACTCATATGGATGCACATGAATATATCTTCACGAACTCCACAGAGCAAGTTGTACTTGGTAGTAGCACCAATAGAGGACACCGGAGTCTAGATTTTTCTTCTTCTACATTTCATTAGAGTCCAATGCCAGCCCCAGGACCTTCTTCCTCTAAAGGAAAATCCATTTCTAGAGCCATCACCTTCGGCCATAAAAGGGGCCAAGGGAATTGTTAGTTTATTTATATGATTTCATTGTAGATAACTCATGATGAGATACATTTATTGTATTTTTTGATGATATTTTGAGGCTTTAGAGTCATGACATGATTCAATGTTGATCTATGATGTATTCGAGTTTACTAGACATCTTATACATCTTATATATGAGTTATCTTATCATATTTATGTCGAAATGCATTTATTTGATGTTGTTGATGCTTTAGATATTTAAAAAATTGAAAAAAAAAGAATATTTTTGTATTTTTTTAGTTCTTACGACATTTTCCGATATTTACTGATATTTTCCCCGGTTTTGCCAATATTTTCGTTTTCGGACCCTCGACGATATTTTGCCGTTGCCGATGTTGGTAACACTGGTTTAGATCATTAAGCCTCCTCTCTGGAGCTCCTATTTGGAAAGGGACATTACATCGTATCACCTTCGAAATCCCACACGAGCAGTGGAAAGCCTTGCAACCTCATTTTCATCCCTTGTCCTCTCAGCCTGTGACTCGAGAAGATATTCAGAAGGCCAATAAAGCAGGAACAATCAGAGTTGCAAAGATCACTCAGCAATACACGCACAAAGGTAAAGCTCAAGTTCCACCATCTTTTCCTAGATGTGAGGTTCCTGTTGCACAAGTAAGGAAAACACCTCCACCTCCTTTGTTGCCTCTTCTAGTTCTAGCTCGATCAGAAGCACCCCATTTTTCATTAGAGAATGAGCTTGCTAAAGTCAAAATTCTTGTTCCTTTGAAGGAGATAATTCGCATGCCTAGTCACAAAGAGCTTGTTGACAAATTTCTAGGGATTAAGAGTGAGGTAACCTTGCAGATGAGTGTGTGCAGGTTTTTCTTGGCCTTAGTAAGGAAAACAACAATCCTACTCCCTTTTATTGTTCATTGATTGTGAATGGTATTATTTTGCAAAACTACATGCTAGATTCCGGTGCTTCTAACAATATCATTACTCTCAAGGTTATGCGTGAGCTTCGATTCCAGATTACCAAGCCTTGCCAGGATGTGCATGAAGTAGATGCTAGGGAGGTACCTTGTTGTGGGGTTATCAAGGATTTGCAGGTATGTTTGAAGGTAGCCCCAAAAAAGACTTTAGTCAAAGATTGCCCAACACAGTGGGGTATGCTTCTTTCGAGACAGTGGGTTGCAGATATGGGGGGTTCCATGCAGATGGACTTATCTTATGCGGACATTCCTATCTCCCGGGTTGAGAAGGTAAGACTTTTTAGAGAACCAAAGATGTTGCACAAGGTTGAGGATCCCCGTGTCAGAGACAACGATTACCTTTACCCTAGCATAAAAGATCAAGAGGCACAAGAGACAGATTTGGGTGCATATATGCTTTTAGAGGTGCCTGAAACATCTATGCCTGTAGTACCAGAGAGAGAGCTTGAGCATGCGCAGGTATGGTCCATGACCTTTGATGGTGTGAGTTCACGCCAAGGATCATGAGCAGGGGTGGTCATCACTTTCCCTCCAGGTATGATATTTCCATTTTCTTCACATTTGGAGTTTGATTATACTAACAACATGGCAGAGTACGCGGTTGGATTGCGGAAGGCCAGGAAGATGGGTATCAAACTGCTGAAGGTGGAAGGTGATTCTGAGCTCATCGTGAATCGGGTAACAATGAAATGTGAAGCTCGGAACCCACGACTGAAAAGGTACATACATGCAGTATGGGATGAGATTGAGTTATTTGATGGATTTAATATTTCTCATATTGATAGGACTTTAAATGAGAAGGTTGATTCTTTGGCAATCGCTGCTACCTTGTTTACACCTTGGACAACTGACCCTTACATTACACATGTAGTTGAGGTTTGCTTTCGTCCTTATGTTCCGGATAATATAGGCTCTAGGTAGGTTTTTGAAGATGATAGATATATTTTGAATTTTATGAATTCTGCTAATGAGTTTATTGATCATAACATTGATGAAGTACAAGAGGGCGAGGAAGTCCCAATAATTCAACTGAAAAGTAACAAGATTCCAAAGGGTTTAGTACCATTAGAAGAATTATTTGATAGGTCATATGCTTTTCAAGGAACTAATAGAGCTTCTCTTGATGATCAGGTTGAAGAGGTGAACATTGGCAGTGAGGATGCCTTGAGGATTATCAAAGTCGGAAAGATATGCACACCAGAAGAGAAAAGCAAAATTGTCCCGCTGGTAAGAGAGTACAGGGACGTATTTGCATGGTCTTATGACGATTTCAAAGCATATGACTCAAAGATCATTAACCATGCTATACCACTATTAAAGGGCGTCAAACCTTTCAGACGGAGATTGAGATACATGAATCCAAAGGTGGTGCCCACAATTCAGAAGGAACTATAGAAGTTGTATTAAGCAGATATCATTTGAGCCAATCAGGTATTCTCATTGGGTAGCCAACTATGTACCGATAAGGAAAAAGCCAGGTGAGATTCACATTTGTATTGATTTCAAAAATTTAAACCGTGTGTGTCTCAAGGATAATTACCCCTTTCCTAGCATGGAACATATTCTTCAAGCAGTGACCAGATCAGGTATGGTGTCTATGCTAGATGGTTTCTCCGGTTACAATCAGGTATTGGTTGACAAGTAGGACATGTATAAGGTCGCCTTCATTACTCCTTGGGGAACTTATTCATATATTTGCATGCCTTTCAGTTTGATGAATGCTGGTGCAACTTTCCAACATGCTATGGATTATGCTTTTTCAGATTATTTGTTCAAATTCATAGTAGTATATCAAGATGACTTGACTGTTTATTCCAAGACTAGAGACGATCATGTTGCTCATTTACGAAAGGTTTTTGACAGGTGCAAGTCTCTTGGTATCTCTCTTAACTCGAAGAAGTCAATTCTTGGGGTGTTTGAGGGAAAGTTGCTTGAGCACATTGTGTTTAAGGAAGGAGTAAGGATAGACCCTGAAAGGATCAAAGGCATCATGGAGATCCCACGCCCATCTACTCAGAAGGGCATCCAGTCATTCTTCGGTAGGATCAACTTTGTGAGGCGCTTTATGCCTAACTTTGCAGACATAGCCAAGCCCATATCTGATATGATGAAGCAGGATCATGACCTCAAATGGAGCGGCGAAGCCAAAAAGGCCTTTGACAGCATTAAACAGTCTTTGTGTCACTCACATGTTCTTATTAGTCCTGATTGTGCTAGACTCTAGAGACTTTCAAATTTTCTCTTTTGCTTCTGATTCAAATATGGTTGTTGTCTTGTTGTAGAAAAACGAGGACGGATTGGAGCAGCCCATAGCCTTCATGGGCAAGGCCTTGCAAGGAGCTAAACTAGATTACAAACCGATGGAGAAGCAAGCCTATGCTCTAGTCAAGCACATCATTGCTTATGTTCCCCACCCCATGGTCAAGGATATCTTGGTTCAAAAAGATTGTAATGGAACCATGGGAGGTGGATTACCAAGATTCAAGAGTATGACTTAGAAGTGAGGCCTACCAAGTTGGTAAGAGGCCAAGGATTAGCAAGGATGATGGCGGAGAAGAATTTGGAGGCTATCAAGGATCAACAGGTAAGTGCTCAGGTAAATCTCTTAATCGATCCATTTAGGGGTTCAGATTGGTATCAGGATATCATTTTATATTTGGAGAATTTTTGTTGTCCCCCTAACTTTACCTAGACATAGAGGCGATCTTTACAGCTTCGGGCTACCAAGTACTGTTTGTGCCAGGGACGATTAGGATGGAGGAGTCCTGCAGGAGTCATCTTGCCTTTTGTGGACTTAGATGAGTCCAAGGAGCTCTTGAAAGAGCTTCATTCTAGGGTGTGTGGTGGACATTTTTCAGCTCGAACCATCGCACAAAAGATTATGCATCCATGTTATTATTGGCCAACACTGTTTAGAGATGCGCACTCTTTTGTTCGGGCATGTGAGGCATGCCAGAGATTTGAAGGCAAGCAGGACCTTCCTGCTGTATCTCTAGATCCAGTCATTGTGGAGGCTCCTTTCCAACAATAGGGTCTCGATTTTATTGGGCAATTTTCACAAAGTTCCAGTGCAGGTCATACATGGATATTAATAGCCACCGATTATTTCACCCGATGGGTGGAAGTAGTTCCACTTAGGACATCTTCTAGTGCTACTATTGTTAGGTTTTTGGAGGACAATATCCTTGCCAGATTCAGTGTCCCGCAGAAGATTACGACTGATAATGCTAGTGTATTCCGATCAATTGAGTTATTAGCATTTTGTTCTCAGTATGGTATTAGTTTGGCCCAGGTGGCCAATTACTACCCACAGGGAAATGGTTTAACAAAATCAAGTAACAAGAATTTGATCAGGTTAATCAGAAAGACAATTGGGGACAACAAAATAGCTTGGGGCAGTTGTCTCAAATTTGCTTTATGGGCAGACCAAATCACACAAAAGAGATCAATTGGTAAGAGCCCTTTTGAGTTGGTCTACGGATTAGATGCAGTTTTACCCATCAACATGAAGTTGCCTGCATATAAGCTATTGGGATAGTTCTCCACCAACAAGGAAGCATTACATAAACGTATTGATGAGTTGGTGCAGCTGGAGGAAGATAGACTTATGGCCTATACACAGTTTACAGATTATCAGGGACAGGTCAAAAAGGTATTTGACAGAAAGGCAAAGGGCAAGCAGTTTCAGGTTGGTTACATGGTCTTGTTGTGGGACAAGAAAAATGAGAAATCAGGTGACCACGACAAGTTCGATAGTCTTTGGTTGGGCCCATACATCATTGATTCATCAGTAGGGCCCAACGCTTTTCAGCTGGCTGATTTGGAGGGGGAACTTATAGGGCTGCCCGTCAATGGGCAACGCTTGAAGTTCTTTTTCCAATGAGGGACATAGTCCCAAACAATTTGGGGTTTTGTGGGTGGCTTTTAGGGTAGGTTAGATTAGGTTATTTCCTTTCCGCATTTTTCTTTCAGTAATTTAGCTTGCTGATTTTTTACAGTTTTTGGACAGCAGTATACTTTCCTTTGTTTCAATTTTCTAGTTCAGTATTTAGGTCTCAGTCTTTGCATAGGTGTCGCTTATTTTTCCCTAGTCATGTCTGCATGTGGTGGAGTCTTGTGCGTCTTTCTTTTCGTAGGTAAAAAATTTCAATGTCTATCTTACGCATGCCGAGCTTTTGTGTCTATCATTACAGTGAGCCTGGCTGGGGGTTCCATTTTTCATTGTCCTCGAAGTATTGAGCCTTCGGGATGGGTAGTTGAGGAGACATAGGAGTGTCTTGACTCTTGAGTCATCTTGTGTCTTGTCTCCTCGTCTCTTATCATTTTGTCTTCCTCTTTGAGTCAATTGTCCCCCCATCCAGCATAAGGATATGGTACCTGGTTCTTTCATCTTGAACTTCTTGAGTTCTCACTTGAGGGAAGAGAGACATCATTGCTCTTCTTTTCACCAGGTCATCTTGTATCGACTTCGACACATTATCTACAGATGACCCGAAAGTAGAGCACCTTAGTAGCCGTTAGCCTCATTGGCGGTTATTTCGCATCCGACAAGGCTGAGCATTATTGGGCCTTGATTTGATGATCCTTGTCATTGTTCGACTTCATAACATCTTTCACAGTGTCAGGTTGTGCTAGTACCTTAGGACCCATTGACATTATTAGTGGTGTTCCTTCGCACTTCATAGATGTTTACATTATTGACATCTGATGAAGTGACTTGCTCCCTTTTGTCGACATCAACAAATTTACCGCAGGGAGGAGTGTACATTATTGGGTGGTAGCAGGTAGCGGATTTGGATGAGACCCCTTGGTCTTCAATTTTCAATGGGAGGATTATATACTTTGACTCCATGGCCCATTGGGAAGGCTTTGGTACTACAGGTCAGATTACTGGTTGTTCTTCATCAGCTTACAAGACCTTTGTATCCTTCCACACAGTTACAGGGGTATTTTTGGTAGACATTCCTCAATTCACAGAGCATCATTGGTACATCTTACAGAGTTCTCACAGAGCATCAGTTTGATTATATGGGCACAGAGATTCTTATGTTTCTCGACATCCCACAAGGGGATCCCATCCCCTTGAGTCGCCATTCTTAACCCCTAGATTTTCACCCTTGAAAGTCTTGAGGGTTAAGAGCCAGCATGCAACACTTTGGTTGGCATATTGAGATTTTCCCAGGGTTTTTAGCACTTATTTTGAGCAGGAGGTTGGTTCACACACAAGGCAAGTACATGATCAGTACAAGGTTGCTTAGTTCAGAGTCACAGTCTACTTGGTTTCCATGCATTTTTGAGAGAGAGATGTATACAGACAGGTGTTGCTACTTTTTAGGAGGCATGGTTTGAGTGGGTCTCCTGATAGTTTGGGGCAGTTCAGAGCATACAATATGAGTCCTTGCAGGATTCCTGGCCCGATGACACTTTTTCCGGGCGACATGCAAGAGCTTGCTATTTTTGGCAGGTTGTGATCCATGCCCCAGATTCAGATTCGGAGAGCATGGTGTTGATCCTTGAGGCATCTAGAGGCCTTTGGACCTTTTTCAGGATGATGTCACCCAGATTACTATTTTTAGCAGGTTGAGCATTAGGGCCCGTATGACAGTTATGATTGCATATTTGGATCCCTTGTGGAAACGCAAGATTAATGAGTATGAAGTCAAGGGTATTCAACCGACTTTCTATTTTTTGCAGTATTTATGTGGCGATGTCATCCCAATCATCCAGGGTGATGTGGACAATTTTTCTAAAAATAGAACCAGGAATCTATTTTTAGAGGGCCCTATTTTTAGAGGTTCTATTTTTAATGGGTCCTATTTTTAGAGGTTCTATTTTTAGTTGCCTCTATATTTTGCAGGTCCAGTCATTGCCCATGTAGTGCCAAGTGGCATACTCAGAGGTCGACATGTGGCAGTCTTTCAGTCAGATGTGGCATCCACCTAAGCTAGGGCTCATGTCTCCAAAATTAGGGGGGTGCATTTGAGTTCACTTCAGTCATCTCCATCATGCCAAGTTAACTGAGCATTCACTCTTGTGTTGTCATCTAATTATGGCTTTCTTCCCTTCAGTTAACTTGGGCGCCTTTACCACTCTCACTCCCACTCGCCTTCACTCCACTAAACTCGCTCGGTTCTCCCTCATGCATACCATGCGCTTCATTTTCTTTTCCACTAACTCACTTTACTTCACCATGCACTCAGTCATCTCATTATTCAACTCCACGTCCACTTAGCCTCTATTCGTACCCTTCTCATGCGTCCCTCCTAGCTTCTCAGGGTTTTCACCTTCCTTAGCTATATATTGGAGGCTTGCCATGGGTTATTTCGTGGGTTCTTAGTAGGAGCAACATAGTGTCTCTCTCATTCTTCTCTTTCTCTCTCTCTTGTCTAGCGGCGTGTCATTGAGCAAAGTAGTCATTGTATCGGTTGTGACCTTGCCAACTTTGGCACAACCAACCCTCTTGTAAAGTTGGATCAATAAAGAAGCTTTGTGTTTATTGTTCGAACCTCTCTTCTTGACGGTATTGTGGTGAATTTGCAAATCTAATATGTCATTTTTGAACTATTTACTGTGATGGTATCAATCCTTTGAGTACTTTTCTTTGCTTTTTCCATTCTATTATCATTGTGCTAACTTTGCAGGTTCCCTCCAAGTGTGTTAGATCAACTTTTTCCACCGTTTTGGACTGCTTTACATGTTGTCCAAGGAAAAACAGTTCGCTAATTTTTGAGTTTTCAGACCTTAAATCAGCCGCAAGGGCGCTTCATTGTGCCCAGGGACTCCCCCTAAAGGCTAGCAAGGCCTACCTCGAACGAAGAGTGGTTTAGCCCGTGACATCTGGGACTATTTCTCCTATAATTAGCCAAGTTTTTACCACTTTCATAACATGTTTATCAGATCAGATTGGAGGGTAGAAATTTGTGCTAACAGTGTCCCATCCTCCTGTGCCATTACCATAGTTTTAAAAACCGAAACCGGTCAAGGGTCCAACCTGAACCGGAACCGGAACCGGTCAAGGGTCCAACCTGAACCGGAACCGGAACCGGTCAAGGGTCCAACCTGAACTGGAACCGGTCAAGGGTCCAACCTGAACCGGAACTGGAACTAGAACCGGTCAAGGGTCCAACCTGAATCGGTAATGAACTGGTCGAACCGATTTCAATGAACCGGTTTTTTAAAAAAATGCATAAAATATTTAAATTTTAACGAAAACATATATTTTTAAGATTTTAAATTATGTTTCCAAAGCATTAGAGACAATTAGAGACAAAATATCCAAAGTATGCTCATGAATATATCAAAATGGCACCAAGTGCAATACATATCTCGAGATCGGAACATAAATACATAATCAAGGAGGCTCTAGAGTCAAAATGGCCTTGCCACAACAACAAAACACATACTAGCAAGAGTCAAGACTACAAGTCACTATCAACGATCAATCATCACTACTGCTAGAAGTAGAAATGGCATGGGCATCCTCGCCCTCGACATCATCATCTGACTTGGACTTGGACTCGGCCTCAGACTCATCACCATCAGGGACATTTGTGACTACACACTCTGAAGCTGCACTAGCTGTAGTAGTACGAGTACGACCGCGACGAGGCACACAAGGTATACGACAACGACTATGCCTGCCTGCAGTTCCACTACGGCCTGCCATGTCTGACACTGGAATCGGACCGCGAGGCCCTAATAGTGGATCTGCATCCATCTAAGCTTGCCCTGCTAACTCCATCTCCAAATCATGGTGATCATCAAACTCTGGTGGGTGAGTCTCCGCTACCCAATCTGAAGTTGGATCAACATCATCCAACACAATAGGATCTGTATCGGGTCTTTTGTTCAACAATTGGTTGTGCCTGAGCGGGAGGTTGTACTGCACGAAGACTAGATCATTTAACCGTTTCTGTTCTAAGCGGTTTCTCTTCTTCGTGTGAATCCTCTCAAAGACAGACCAATTGCGCTCACACCTAGAAGCACTGCAAGTTTGACTCAACACTCTAATTGCAA
>ML786709.1:180977-191980 GCA_009831015.1 Picea engelmannii | reverse complement strand
ACTACCCAAGAGATTGTCTGCATCATAGTGAGTGGTTGGTGACAGGCTGCCATTGATTTCCTTGCCTTCAACGGAAGTGGTGGTTAGAGTCTGGTGGGTGAAAGAATGAGAAGACTTCTGCTGCAACAAAACTGTCTCAAGATAAAAAAATTGGCCAACACCCTCCTCTCTGGCTAACCTGTACTAAAAGAAGATCAAAACACCCTCACACAGGTCAACCTCACTGCTGGTAAAAGGGAAAAAAGTACAGTAAAGCACAAATTTCCTGCATTCATGCTTTAATCCCCCACAAAAGGACTGCTAAAAAGGTCATTCTCATTGCTGGCCTGTAGCTTTCCTCCACAATTCCTGTTTGTTTTGACCTCTATTTCAGTGCCTCTAACCAAGACACCCCTATTTCCTTTTTAAAACAGCCTTATGCTTCTGTCTAAAAATGAGTGCATGCATGAAGTCAAACCTGCTTTCCTTTGACAACCACTAAAAGCATAAATCTGTTTTTTCTTTAAAGCGCCTTTCTCCCTTTTCCTTTTCTTAGTGGAAACAGCATGACAGTTCAACACAAGCTTTTTCTTGTTGACTTAGATGCTCATTTAAAACAATTTCCCTCTTTGAGATTTTCTGCTTGGCATACTTTAGCAAGTTTTGGGTGAAAAGGGTTTAACAGATTTGTGCCTTTGGTTAGAGAAATGAAAGGAAGGCAAATTAGTTAATGAACCCTTCACATCCTTGATTCAATGCCTATTTCACATGCCACAGATATATGAAAGGAGAATACTTGAACGCTAATAATCCAAAGTTTTGATGAAGCAAAATAAACCTTTGAAAAGTCAAACCAAGAACGATCAATGCTTTAGGATTAGGTCCTTTGAGATTTTGAGATATATGAAACCCTCCAAGCAACTCCACATGCCACTCTAGGAAACAATTGAGACGAACAAAGTTTGTCACACACAAATAATCCAAAATATCTGGAATATAGTAATCAAATCCATATATATATATATATATATATATATATAAGAATGAATAGTAAGATGATTACAAATGAGAATGAGGGCTCGCTTATATACCCATGCAGGGGTGCCCTTAACCAATAGTCATGTCCTTTGAGACATGTCCTTTTATTATTAATAATTATCATTTAATTATTATGTTATCAATATTTAGTTTATATGTATATATATGTTCATAACATTGTCTTCCCCTTAAAAATGATTTGTCCTCAAAGCATAATCATTGAAAGGCTTCCCTTTTAACTTTTTTTCTGGCACGTGATGTCTTCTCAAATCTTTTGTGCTTGTAGTTGCGACTCTCGACGAAACAAGATGATATAACCTTCGAATTCCCATACTGATGTGTTGCATCTTTTGGGGAGTGATCCATCCCAAATCTATTTTCATTGGAATTGTTTGATGATCGATTGCTCAGATGGGGATTCTCATTTTAAGCTTCCCTACAAGTTGTTGATTTTGTCTTCATTCTTTTTCGGTGTGGTAGTTTATTTGTTGGTAAGAAGAACATTGTTTATTTTCCCCTTCTCCTAGTGGTTGGTCGCAATGACTCTTGTGATTAGGATGACGATAATGCATCCTAATCTCTTGTGAATTTTCCTTGGAATCATCTTCTTTTGATGTTTTTAGTGATTTGTCAATGTAAGCATTGTTTTGAATTTGAACATCAACTGACTTTGTATTGGTTCCTTTTTCTACTGTTGAAATTTGAATGCCAGATAATTTCTCTATTGGGTCAGTCATTGTTTCCTTGTCGACTAATGATGTTTTGTGATCTAGCTCGTCTTGTAACGACTTCTTATCATGCTTGAGCTTTTTAATCTAAGTTAATAAATCCTAATTATGTTGTCTTAATCGTAAAAGTTCTTCCTTATTCTCTGACCTATCATCTTTTTCTGATTCTAGATTCTCCTTTCTTTCGTCCTTTAAGATTTTAATTTGTTCAAGTAACTTCTGGTTAAGGTTCCTTAGGCAGGAAATTGCTTCCTCTTTTTCAGTTAATTTCTCCTTGAGACCTTGATTTTCTTGTTATGAATTTTTATTCCCTTGCTTCTTGTCTTTTGACTTTCTGATTTTAACTAGTAAGTTTTGATTGTGATTTTTTAATCGTAATATTTCTTCATCTCGTTCTAGTAAGTCTTGGTCCATTTTTTGTCTTTGGGTCTTTAGTTCTTCATTTTATGCGATGAGTTCCCGAATACACTCTTTGAAGTAACGATTATCATTCTCTGTTAACCCATTAAAATATTTCTCCTTCTCAATTTCAAACTATAATTTTTTATTGCCTGCTTTATAATGTCCTAGTTCTCCTTTCAATATTCGTGATTGTATTTCTGAATTATCTTAATATTCTTCCATAATAAATGATTTCCCATAAATCTGACAAAAATGATTTTGATTTTTAAAAATTGTCATATACTCAAAACTCCATTTCACAAAAAGGACATTTAGTCCAAAATTCGATTAATGAGACGAACTAAGTTCGCTCACACAAAAAATATCCAAAATAGAAAGGATCTAACACAATTATCCATGTAGGACTGTAAATACATTATAAAAGATAAATTGATATCTCTATTGAAATGGTGATTACAATGAGAATGAGGGCCTTATATACCCACACAGGGGTGCCCTTTCATGAAGAGACATGACCTTTCAGTAGGTTGGTGTCTCTTCATTATTAATCATTAACTATTGATTATTTATTATTATTTATATTTTGTAATGTATTTACATTTATTATTATATATTGTGTTCATAACATTGCCTTTCCCTTAAAAATGCTTTGTCCTCAAAGCATACATATGGGAGACTTATCTCTTGCTCTGGCTTGTAATATTGTCTCCTGATTCTTTATTCCTGAATTAGTGATCATTGATGGCCTGAAACGATAGGATCTTCTAAGCACTAAGCAAAACTGTCGAATTGTGGAGTCTGCCCACCCTAATTCGATCTTCTGCGGAACTGGGAATTTATAGGGTTCTTGTAGAAAACTTGATGTATTTTGACAACCATGATAGCTTCTACTTTGAGCATCATTTGTAGTGGAAGTAGTATTTTTTGACATATCAGTCATTTGATTCTGTTGATACATTGATTGGTTGAAGTATCGACTTTTGTGATTAGGATGTCTATAAAGCGTCTTTGCAACTTGATCTTTACTTCCTTTACTTGTAGTTTTTTCTTGATTAACTTTTGGAATTGAGTCTTCTTCATAGCCCTGGCTTGTTTCTACTTCGACATGTGAAGACCTCTTTATATCAACTAGATTTGCATCCTTTTGAGTTGTAAGGTTCACTGGGTATGTATTAATTCCTTTATCCATAATTGGGTTTTTTACATTTGAAGATTTCTCTAGTTCCATAGGTTCAACCATTGTCTCTTTATCAACCAATGATTCCTTATTGATAAGTTGCTCTAACTTGTCCTGTAGCGTTTTCTTGTCACTCTTTATCTTCTTAATCTAGGTGAGTAAACTTTGATTATGAACTTTTAGACGACAAATTTCTGCATCTTTATCTATGACAATTTTGTCAAATTTTTTTTGGATCTCAAGTATTGATTATTAATTATCTCGAAGTATCATTTTTGAGATCTGATCAAGATCTTTTGATGTAGATACTGAATCTAACTTCATTGAGACATCATGTAATATTATTTTTTTCTTCTTGTAGGAAAACATCGAAAACTTTTTCTCGAATTTTAATACTAAGCTACCCAACATCTCTAACCAAGTTGAACCGATGATTATATCAATCTCTTTTTCATATATAGTTCTAACATCAAAATTTGATATGAGTTTAGAATCTTTGAGTGTCAACTGCAAGTCCTTCATGTCATATTTATTGCCAAAAAGACCTTTTGTTTCGATTACACTTGTTTTTCGAATTATTAATTGCTTTTTTTTTTGTTAATTTGTGCAGGACCTGCGATTAACCTGTGGCTTGAGAAACCGCGACTCAGGGGCATCTAAGCCGTCAAAATCACCCGGGGATCGCACCCGGCCTGAGCCACACCAACCCTTAACATGGTTGGATTTTTTGTCCCCGCAGGTTTCGAACCGGTGACTTTAACATCACGGAGTGGATTAACAACACACTCCGTCACCGACTGTCCTACACCTCGGGGACAATTGCTTTACCAAATCAATACCAATGTGATTTTTCTTTTTATCTGGACAAATGTGGATGTTAATTTATTTTTCTTGAATATTTCCTCTAAATATCAATACTAATCCAATGCATCTAGCTGGATGATTTTTACCATAAAATATTCCTTAAAATCCATTTTTATTTTCCTCAAAGTTCGTTAAAAGATAATACCAGAAAAACTTTTATTTCCTCTTCTTGTTATTTTAATAATACTTTTTATATTTTAACAATACTTTACTTTTACTTATTTCTCCTTGTAACTTTGTATAGTACTTCCTTTTAATTATAGTACGTTCCTTTAATAATCTTCTTATTTAGGCCTAACTTTATTTTTCTCTTGTATACCTTTTTAAACATTTGAATACCTTTTTAATAAAAATTCAAGTACCTTCCCTTTTAATTATAGTATGTTCCTTTAATAATATTCTTATTTAGGCCTCACTTTATTTTTATCTTGTGTACCTTTTTAAACCTTTGAATACCTTTTTAATAAAAAATCCTTTATAAGTATTTTTTTTTAATAATATTCATGCTTTAGATTTTTTTTTTTACTTCTTTATTTCTTATTTTTTGAACTTCTTTACTTCTTATTTGCAGCGGAATACTTTTCTTCTACGGAATTTTTGAGCTTAAATGGCCAAAGGCCTTGTTTGTGGTCAAAGGCCTTGTTTGTGGTCAAAGACATCAGAAATCCGAGAATTCTGAAAATTTTTCAGCGTAGCTAAAAGTTGGATTAAATAAAGTCTGAATAAGTGTGGTCAGGATCAGACTTACTTTGATACCAAATGAAACAAACAAAATATAGTAATCAAATCCATAAGGATATATATATATATATATATATATATATATATATATATATATATATAAAAGAATGAATAGTAAGATGATTACAAATGAGAATAAGGGTACGCTTATGTACCCATGCAAGGGTGTCCTTAACCAATAGTCATGTCTTTTCATTATTAATAATTGTTATTTATTAATTACCATTTAATTATTATGTTATTAATATTTAGTTTATATGTATATTTATATTCATAACAACAATCCAACCACACATTACTTCTCTTGCCTCAACACTCATTCAATCATCAGAACCTCCAACCTCACTACCAATGCATGTTTGGAAACACGACATTCAACCTATACTTGCCATACATAGAAACTACTAATTATAGATATGCCCAAAAAAGCAGGTTTTCATTGAAAAAGCAAAAAGCAGAAAAGATTGATCACGAAGAGATGGAGCATCAATATATCTTCAAAAAAAAGTAAAAAACAGAAAAACAAAAAGGAACAAAATAGGCTAGATTGATCATCTCACATGTAGTTAAAAGCAGTCTCGTTGGACTTGCTTTTTTACAAGGATCAAGAATATGTAATCATCTTTGACATGCAGGCTCCTGATCTCCGGATACTCGAAAAAAACAAACTGTTAAAACTAGCAGTTTTCTGAAATTTGATGACATTGACTCGGGAAGGAGCCTTGATCAATGCCAATGCCTAAATGCATCTAAAATGAGACTAGTGTGATGGAATCTCGTTGGATCTTAACCTTCTAGTTGCACAAATACAAACTGTTAAAACTAGCAGTTTTCTGAAATCTGATGACATTGACTCGGGAAGGAGCCTTGATCAATGCCAATGTCTAAATGCATCTAAAATGAGACTAGTGTGATGGAATCTTGTTGGATCTTAACCCTCTAGTTGCACAAATACAAACTGTTAAAACTAGCAGTTTTCTGAAATCTGATGACATTGACTCAGGAAAAAGCCTTGATCAATGCCAATGGTTAAATGCATCTAAAATGAGACTAGTGTGATGGAATCTCGTTGGATCTTAACCCTCTAATTGCACAAATACCACTTGGGGTTAACGGGCCCTCAATGCTATCTATAGTCTCTCATGTGAGAAGCTATGTGTCTTGTAAACCTTTAGCCCCCTTTGCCATTTTATTTCCTTCCATGTTGAGTTCCCTATATATATGCACATATATGCACTGGATTTGAAATTTATCAAACTTTAGAGAGTTGAATCACTTTGCTGACCTGCATGAGAGTTATGTTATGAACATGTGCTTTCCCCATCATCCAATAGCAAACATGAGGGATATTATGTTATGTACCTTACTATTATTCATATTATATTCTTCATTACTCCTAATATTACATCTTCCCTATTCTTTTCTCATTGTTCTACTTAGGATTCCCACTTTACTATCAGGGCCCCCTCTCTTTCCTTCTAAGCATGTCGGCCTACAGGGGTAGTATACGATTGCCTAACCCTAATTCCTCTATGTACAGGGTAGGGAGACTCATGGAAAATTGTCTTGTGTCATGGATATCTCAATTGTAACTGAGAAGTTTGCCCACCTCGAAGTGACATCTTATTTCACATACTATTGGAGTGGCATTCTAGTATTTAGTTTTGGATAATTGGATCATAACAAGCTTTGGAGTGGGCCTAATAGTTAAGAACATGTGTTTCCTCCTTGAATGTTATAAGTTTGAATCCGGAAGAGGTAGGGTATGTACACTTTCATAGTTTAAGTAATGAAATCACTATACGAAAGAGGTCCTTTATCCTGCAAACAAAAAGATCTGATATGCCAATTTGACATCTAGCTGAGCTGTGACCTTAAATTAAATTATTATTATTTTATTATAATTGTACCCTTATCTGCTCTAGGTCACTTCTATAACTATTAAATTCTTTAAAGTAGATTTCATTGCTGTTAAGAAGGATGTGTTCATTTTAATGTCCTCTCTATTCCCATATTAAATGTAATTTCATATGTCTTTTTCCAGCGTTTAACCAAAATATATCAGGGGAGCATTAGTTCTTAATTATTTGCTGCATGTTTCATGGTTAGAGGTCTAAGGGTGATTATTTGTGTACTGTTGCCTGCAATTAAATATTTCTATTTGTATAGTTAACACTCTTAGATGTTTGGCTTTTATTGTCTAATAATTTTAGAGGGAACCAAGTAAGCCATCTTGAGATGCAAGGGTATCCATGGAGTATGATCAGTTTGGTTAGCTCATATCTAATATGTGGACGTTCTTCCCTAATTATAGCTTGTGATAATGAATTTGTTAATAGAAAATATTCGAGCTATATGTTCTTACATTCATTTTTGTGGTGTAGATTTCGCTGATGGTATGCCACACTGGTGGACATTTTTGAATTTAACTTAATGAAGAAGGTATACATACTCCTTTAACACGTGTTTCTTGAAATCTCACATTAGTGGGTTTGTCGTAACTTTATAATCAAATTTTAATTTCAATGGAAGAAGACCTATGATGAAGTTTGTACCTCTTCTCCATTTTAGTAATTCTCCAAGTTCAGTTCCATTAGTAGCTCACATCTGTGTTGATGTGTGTACAACAGAGATTCTGATTTAGCATCCATTTGAGAGATATTCCATTTTGCGCATTTAGTTACCACTTTCCCATGCACATCTAAGTAGCATCAATTCATTTTCAAGATGTCAAATATGTACTACATGCATGAAATTGTTATAAAATTTACATTCGGCCTAAGAATTCCACAGTTTTATTGATAGGTGTGATACATTCTGTTTTATCTTATCATTAGCTAGTGGCCTTAAATTTTATAGAAAAGTATCGATTTGATTAATGATATGAAGAATCTCTTTAGCCTTGTGATAAACATCCAAGACCATTGGGAGTTTAGGACTTTCGTTTCATCTGATAACTTTGAAGCGTTAAAGGTTTCAGACTGAGTTCACAGGATGATAAAGGACTTGAATTACATTTGTAATTCCCAAAATTTTAGTCGTCTTAAGGGGTATTCGTGTAGTAGTGGTGGAAAGTTGCGTATATCTGTATTTGATCTGATTATATTTTAGATTTTAAAAATTTGCCGACTTCTAAAGAAATAAATGGTTGATTTTGAGTGCAAAACCAAATCAATCTAGCTGCGTTCTTTGGGATGAAGGATGAAATTCTTTTGAAAGCGCTTGATGGTAAGCATCTAAAAACAAGAGCATAGTAAACATTCTGACCTGGATAGAAAATGTGAACAATAGGGTACGCTTTCCTAGATAAACAAAATATAGAAATTATTAATTGAATTCTATGTGTCTCAGGAATATTTCTTTGAAATTTTTTGGAAGTTTTCTGTTATATCGAACTGCTCAAAATGATTGATGGCCGTGCAATGATAAATTTTCGGTGCTAACAATTCCAGTTGATGAATTCGAACTTTTTAGTATTTCTGGGAATAACTGATAAACTTGACATGATGTTGAAATCTTATCCTACTTTGTGTTAAATCGAACTTCTCAAAAAGATTGATGGCTGTGCAACAATGAATTTCGGTGTTAACAACTCCTCTTGATCAACTCAAACTTTAGGTTGTTCTTGGAATAACTGATAAACTCGACATGATATCGAAATCTTATCCTACTAGCTTAACATGCATATATGTATATCATGTCAATAACATAGATAATTGATATTGTCTTATATTTCAATGCCATGCCATGGAATCTAAGAGTCTTAGGAGCAGTGTTATATGGATATAATATTTCCTTAATATTATGGTGAAACAATCATGATGGTATAATACTTTAATGGAACAATTATTCGTTGAGATGTGCACTTAATGAGCTTAAAATTTATCATGTTACTATTTTTCCATCTACACGTAGTTCTAATTACAGGACAAATAATCGTGTTTATTAGTTTTCAAGGATCAACCCAGTTAAGAATATTATTTTATATCTTTCATGCCATTTGCAATTACCTCTTGAATGAAATTATTGTTTCATTGTTCGCCATGTCATTACATTGCACTTTGTTAAGGTATAAGAAGGTAGTCTATACTTTGAACAATTCTAAACATTATAAGATTTGGATTTTTTTTGACAATCATTATCGGGCGTCAAACTGTAATTTGTTTTTTTTTTTGGTTGAAATTGCATTTTTGATTGCATAAATGGATTCAACATCCTCAAAAACTTCTATTGCACCGGGATTATGAAATCTCAACCAATGATATCTGCAATTCCAATAATTGAAAAGATTTTTTTGGCCAGATTTTGGACAAAAACTATTGGAAAATATGACCAGAAAAAATCCAAATCATAACATGTTTAGACTACTCTTATAATAACTAGTAGTTATTGACATTCAAGTGGGAAGAGATAAGGTCATAATTAGTAGTTATTAATATAAGGTAACAATAAAAAGTCAATAATTAATATTCAGTAAGCATGGGATGAGGTTATTGAAACTTCATCGAACATAACACAACTACAACTTTTTTCAAACTTATATATATATATATATATATATATATATATATGGGCCTAATGGTTAAGAACACGTGTTTCTTCTTAAGAGGTCACAAGTTCAAATCCAGAGGGGGTAGGGTATGTATACCTCCATAGACTTTAGCAATCAAATCATTGCATAGAGGGGGCCCCTTGTCCCACAAACAAGGGGGTCTTGTACACCAATTTGGTGTATAATGTAGAGGTCTGTATTGTCCTTGACAATATCTCACAAATGAATAAAGTGACTTAAACCTCTCACACTATTGCAAAACTCAAAAGAAGGAATTTCATGTTCTCAAAGTCAGATTTATTGGTGAAGTCTCTTAGATTGTCTTTCATAAGATTTACATTTTTTATTTTCCTATAGCATACTCTTGAGGTTTGTAACCTCTATTCACTCAAAACTTTGGTGTTCTTATACTATTAGTATTTATCTCATGACATGTCTGTTATGGTTGATTGATCCTCTACTTTATCTAACTTACTGATTACTTCATTTCTTCCCGACCATCTACAAATTATCTTATCACACTTATATGATATGTTGAGATTCACAAGAGAAAGAAAAGATCAAATGAAACCACCAACAAACCCTAAATCAATGAAATGAGAAGATAAACCAGCATTGTGGTCAAAGATAAATCAACACTAGTGTTCAATAGAAAGAAACCAACAAGTACTTCTTAGAGAGAAATCACCCAAAAACAATAGAACATAGTGCTTGAGAGAGAACCCATGAACAATAGAATACACCATCCAAGAGAGTAATGCTAGATATGATACTTGTATGCTAAAAGAATGAGTTACCTGTATAAAAGAATGATATTACAAATGAGAGATGAGTGTGTATTTATACACTATTCATGAGGTAGGGCGCTTCCCCAAGAGGGGGTATGAGCCCACTATGGTGGCTAGGTTTGCCTTAACCACCTAGGAATATAATAAATGAGTGTTGATTAGGTCAACTTACGCTGACCTAGTGATACATTAATAATGTTTACAAAGTAAGCTTGTGGCTGCAATTAAAATCTTACACCATTATCCCAACACCCCCCCTTAAGCTTAGTAGGAATCCATGGAGAAGAAGGATGAATCCAAAATGAGAATGGGTTTATAAGTTCCCATCCCAAATTCAAAAAAGAGAGAGTGTTTATAGAGTCCAACTCAATATAGGGTCCACTATTGTTGAGATACAAAAGATAGTGGGTTTATGTATACCGACTTGAATACAACTAAGAGTGGGTTTATGGATACCCAACTCTAATATAATGGGAGACAACTCAAATACAACTGGGAGTGGGTGTATGGATACCCATCTCTAATGCAACTTAAGGGGTTTGTATGTAACGTGCCCATTGGCTTTATACCAATTTGTAGTGTACCTTTTCACTACCAAGGTTTACAAACCTCTCAGTTACCATTCTATACATGGAATTTTACATAATTTGTACAGACATTATAAGCACATGCATTTAATCATTAAACACACGTAAATTACAGAGTAAAACATATGGGTACTGCTATAATTAAAC
>ML786709.1:136596-155014 GCA_009831015.1 Picea engelmannii | reverse complement strand
CCAATGCAAGTACATGGATCTCGATGTAGGGCGCTCACCTACAATTGTGAATCAAGTCTCAACACAAGTTATTAGGCAATGCACATTAAGTAATCTTTTCTAACAACATCATAACATAAATTAATTTTATAATTTTCCTTAAGTTTACCATGGTGGAACAACCTTACCCTTATTACATGTAACAATTCCTAGGAGAAAATGTATTTTCTAGATTACTTGGTTAGAGATAGATAAAACTGATGGATAACTTATGAAAAGATAAGGGGAAATTCATGTTTTGACCCTCAAAGTCATATGTGATAATGTAAGAGGTCCTTTAACTGGTCCAACTAGATTTCCAGAGCTATGAATCTTCATTATTTACACATTAAATCCTTTGAGAGGGATATTTTCTTAGATTCTTAGATTTATCCACCTCAATACTTTATTTAATACCCATTTTTGTATTTTTTCTTTTGATCTCTTAGTCCTTTCTTTAGATATGCATTTTTTTAGCATAAGACTTAGCCTTTTTAATGAGGTGGCATATCTCTAACTTCGTTATTTTATTTTTATTTTTTACTTTCATGTACTTCACCTCTAGTCCTTTTTGGCTTTATTTGACCTAGGCTTATATTAATCTTCAATTTGTTCAATCAGACCTTGTTGGATGACATATGATAATTAAAACATAAGCGAGAATAATATATTTTTATGAATGAGATGAAAGTGAATGAGAAAATATAGAAAGTGTTAGATATGGTTAAGATATGAAGTACACTAACTCAATTAGATCCCCAGTAGTACGGCTTGACCCAATTCTTGCTTACAGTTATTTGTGGAAAATTATGCCCCCCTATGGTACATCGAGACAAACTAATAATATTTTGAATGTTAAGTAGTTTTATTAGATCAAACCCAATGTTTATTACGTTCATGATTACATAATAAACCATTACATCATGTCTAAGCAAGAAACTCACACACGAGAACATAACACATCCATTGAAATAAAGATCATGCATAAAGTACCATATTTGAGTGCACATAATGTTTTAGGTATAAGGGATAGGAGCTGATATACCACGGATAAGTTGTTTGAAATAAATTATGAGTGATATGAGGCTAGGTCATCATGTATCTAATGGAATAACTGGAAGAAGAGGCATAAATATCATACCAATAAAAAATCTCATCTTCAAGAAAGTCCAAGGAAAAAACAAACATCTTCATCTTAACGTCTTCATGAAAAATGTTGAGCCTTGAAATAGCATCAATGAAGGATATAATGTGTAAAAAAAGTGAGTCACTAAGTCCATGGAACCTTGGTAGTTTTTCTCTCCAATATTTATAATTATTTGAATACCCATGGATTCCTCAGAAATCCAAAGGACCAAGTAAATCATTCAATAACCAATCCACTTCATTTCCTTAAAGATTTAGAACATAAGATTCTTCACAATATTCTAGGTTAGGTCTAAGATCAAGAAGGTTTCTAGGAGTAAGGTTATCAAGTTATTCATTGCATCGGGGAAAACCTATAGATCCTTCTTCAAAATCTACCCATTCAACATCGTCAAAGGATGGATCATAAAGTTCAAGATTTTGATAAGGCGTATAACTTATTAAATCATCATTTTCATATGGATATGAAAAACAAAATTGGTTGTTTTCACCCTCTAAGTTATTATCAAAGTTTTCTTCATCAATAGATCCACAAGGTTGCTCTTGTTCTTCATTTAATGAGGGAAAACCAAGAATAATTCTACAAACTCTTCCATCTCCAAATTATCAAAGGATTTTTACATAGGTCCAATATTTTAGAAAGGGGTGCAAGCTGGCAAATCATTATCTTCCCATGGAGGGGAAAGGACTTGGTTGTGGTCATCATCAAAGAATGTTTTGGAAACTTCATCCTCAACCTCGTTTAACTCTTCTTCCTTAATAAATTCATGAAATATTTGGTGTCCCTCTTCATTCATTTATTTCTCATATAATTGACCATCACTAACGTTGCATTCCTCATGATGTGTTTTTCCCTTAATGAGCTCATCAAATGATTGATCTTCTTCTTCATACTCTTGATTTTCAATGGGATTGTAAGGTGATTCCTATTCTTCGGAAATATCAGGAGAATATCCTGCATATGTGTTCCCTTTATATTCTTGATCTTTAATTGGTGTTAAGGTAGAAACCTCTTCCCCATGAGTTGTAACCATATATTCTTGCTTCTCTATCAAGCTCAAAAGGACATTATTTTCTTGTATTTTCTTGCTTATTTCATCCTCCAATTCTAATGAAGGATTGCTTTGAAATGCAAGGAACAAATCATTTATTTCTCTTTTCCTTTCATGGAAAACCTCAATCCAGTCATCTAAGTACCCCATATATTCTTCTTGGGTAGACACCTTTTCTTTTGTCGGGTCTTCTTCATGGGTTTGATCTTCAATGTGTTCATAAGGTGTTTCTTGTTCTTCAAGGGGACCATACAAAGACTCTTCATCTATACTTATTTCAAGTGATTGACCTTCAATGGAATTGTAAGGTTTCTCTTCAATCTCATGGTTCTCAAAGGTTTCAATGACTTCATCCTCTTTATCTTCTTGTAAGTTAACCATATAGTCTCTAAAGGAATCTTCAAACTATTGTAGGTGAGGACCCCAATTCTTGAAGAAGACTCTAAACAAATGTGCACAAGAAGTATTATTTTACGAATATTATTAATATTCCTTACACAAATTATTTCCTTCATCTATAAAGAGAATACAAACGTGTTGAATGGAGAACCCATAGACCCTTCTTCAAAATCTACCCATTCAACATCATCAACGTGTTGAATGGCATGAGATTCAATACCATCAAACTTTGGAAGGTTTTCTACTCATTCTCTAGGATGTTTATTAGGATATCCAACAATAACTTCTAGGTCGAAACAAGAGAAAATCTCTTGAAAATGGCAAGGTGCCATTTTTCCCACAATTTAAATTTGAAAATCAAATTGACAAGAGTGGAGTTGCCAAGGAGAATACTCAAATTCTAACACAATGTTGCCTGCTTCACCTTACAAGCAACAAGTCTAAAAATTCAATCAGAGAAATGGGCCTCTTTCTTTCAATGGAGTCACCAGATGAATAATCTTAACAAAACCTTTGAATCCTACTCATGAAATTGTGTTGAAGATAAAACTTATAATAACCAAGGAATGGATTTTGTTCCTGGCAACGACACAAAACACTATAAAAAACAAATTATTCAAGGCTAATGTTGGAATGTGAATTAGTTGTGACAAAAAAACTTTGGTTGATTCCTTTAAAGATCCAATCCAAAATTATGTCACTCTTATGAGATTCTAAGTGTTAGAATAATTCCTCAAAGAAAATGTAAATATCACGCCAACTCCAAAGTTGTTACCAACCATATGTGTGAAGTAAAGAGGGCCAAAGATCTTCAAATGGCTTATTGCAAGATGGTCAAATTTTACCCAGTCCAACCACAATATGATGATCAAATTTTGAACTTCAGAGTTACAATAAACAGATTGTAAACCATTCAAATTGAATAAACATGTTATTCATAGATTTCCAGGGTGCAATATCAAATGTGAAAGAATTGTTTATGAGCCAACATTCACATCAGAAATATAGCATAAGTTTGTAAATTGTGTCTCTTGTATGATCAACCAACAGTAACATTAAACCATGTAAGATTTACTTATTGACCATAGATTAAAATGATTAAAGTGTGTTTACCCCAAGGATAATATCATTATTTGGTATATCACACTTTAGAAATTGTTCCCCACAAATTGTTGTAGATTTCTAGTAAAAGAAATGTTTTGAATGCTTAAGATGAAATCAATCAAGATTCATATCAGTTATTGAATTGCTATTGAACAACATTGAGATACATCCATTTGAATGATATTAAACCCTATTTAAAATTGTTTATCAATCCCAATAGCAATGGAGATTCAAAGTTTATTTCAAATCTAGTGTGTGAGAAAAAATAAAGTTAGCCAAATCCTCCAAATCACATAAACTTTCCAGCCAATACAAGTTCAGTGTTAAACCCAAAAGATAAGATGGTTAAAACATTTTTATGTATTAGTTTGATTCTTATGGGTGTTGGATTCTAGAATTTATAAAATGACATGAGAGAAAATGATTCTAATGTATGTTAATAGTGGTTAAACCTTAAATGGTAAATTAAGCAATTAGTGAACCAGATGTATGACTTATTTCCTTGTGAAAATCATAAATCTGGTTCACTAATTCATACAAGGAAATAAGTCATACATCTGGTTCACTAATTGTTGAATTTACCTTTTACGAGGAATATCTCTCTATGGCTAAGGTGAACCACAATAGACCGAAATGACTACAGAAATCTAAGGAGAAAAGTACTTCAAACCCTAAGAAATAAGATTCAATCCACAGTACATTCACCAATTCTGTTACAAGGAAAATCTCTCTATGGCTAGGGTGAACCACAACAGACGGAAATGACTGCAGAAATCGACTCTATCCCAACAACATGCTATATAAACCAATGTGCAAGCAAGATAAGAAAGAGGCCTACCTCGTCCAGATGTTCAATGATGTCCACCGTTGAGCACTTCGACCCAAAGCTATATACCTGCAACAAGTTCTCAACAAACAAGAAAAACAAGAATATGGTGGAAATGTAAAAGGTTAGCACATTAGATAGCATAATCCATCAATATTCATAACAAATACGCCCATGGATGATAATACATATATTTGCAAGATATCAATTGGATGGGAAAGGAGTATTTATATTCATAAACAATCAGCATAAGTGAAAATATTACAGAATTTCGTGTCGACACGGTTAGGAACCAAGAAACCAAGTTCCTTCCAACTAGGCCTCCACCACTTCAATCCTCTACCAAAGGCAAGCTCATATAAGGGAGACAAAGAGGTTCTCCATCAATAATGGAAGAGCTTGGGGGTTGAACATTGTGTTCAGAATTAAAGGACAAATGGATGCGGACTCAATATGAAGTAAATAATTTCTCCAAAGTAACTTTGCTCTCAAAGTTGAACTCTTTCTCCTTTTCCATAGCTCGGAAATGACTTCTTTATAGCCTTCAAAATGCAATTGAAGGGCCGATTCAGAGTGTTTCTAGTATATGGAAGGCCAAGGATCAAAGATCTATTTTCGTGACATGGAAATCCGACATTTAATTTTGATTTTCTGGCACAAATCTCAATGTACGTGGGCTGTAGTGGAGCAGCCTGCATATACACTTGTTGTATAGGGTGCAAGATGTGTATAAGTGGAAAAAAATTATGTTTTTGTCTCTGGACTTTAGTAACAGGGAAGACAAGTCTGCATAGGGAAATGGAATAAGGCCCTCTCTGCAAGATTGCATAGGTTGAGGCAAATATTTCTCTAACAGATGCCCCCTAATGTGTGAGGTCATACGAGAATCTGCGATGGTTGAAATACATTATAAACAACCCAGAAGTAGAGTGGTAGAGAACCAACTGGACGAACTCAATTGCTCATGACATTTTGCACTGACTTTGCATACATGGTTGCCAAAAATACACTACAGATCCATGTGAAAATATACCAAATAAGTGTTTGTGGCCATGAATAAGCAAATACAAACGCGGTTACATGCCAATAGTTGTCATAGTCACGAACAAGGCCCAGTAGTACCAGTCTCAAAAACCAATCTGGAGATATATGTATACCATGGAGTACAATCTCATCTCCCATGATCACTGAAGTCATATAGGTATTGGTCCAATGAAAAGGAAGCAACAACTCAAGAAAGTTGCAGCCACATAGTGATGTCTTCAAGTCTTCTACACAATCCACCAAAGGTGCAAGTCTACATCATGTGAATAAAGGAGTTGAGGTCAAACACATTGAGACATTGTTTGATTACCGACCATTGATGTATACCGTTAACAAACGCGAGATAGCCTGCTGATAATGAAAGTAGGTATCAAGGCACCGAGTACATTCTTACAAGTGTGAATAGAGGAGTCGGTGTTGAACACCTGAAGAATCCATCGATCAGGAGACATTGATGTATTCCCAACTGTCGATGGCGAGAGAGCCTGCCACTAATGACTGCAAGCCTCAAGGTACTCATAAGACTCTAGGCCCTATTTCTAGAATAAATGGGTTGATGTCAATGGAAAGAGACCCGCTGAAAGGAGAGAATTAAGGCATCTCTCATCAATCAAAATGAGGTACAAAGCAGGAGCTTCATGATTTGGTGGAAATCAGACGAAGAACAAGTTCACAAACCAATGATCCTGTGCATATTTTGCGTCTGCCAAGTGCAAGCGGTACACGAAAAAGACCCTCTGAATAACAACCAATGATGAAAATTGTTGACAAAGGCGAGGAAACCACCAATAAGGTTAATGGCATCCAAGACACTGCACGAATCCCAATGTGTGAATAGATGTCTTGTCGTCGAACACAAGGGAAACCACCCAGTCAACGACCAATGATGAAATGTTGACTGTTGGGTTCAAGGTTACCTACCAATGATGAAATTCAGGCCAAGGTGCATGATAGGACTACAATATCATGTGATTCTGAGACAAAATGAGGGTATGTCCGACATGCAAAGTCAAGAGTTTTGAGGAGTGGATGACATGCAAAGTCAGGAGTTTTGAGGAGTGGCCAACACAGGTTGATAAACTTCCTTTGAACAAGAGAATGAGACATATGGAGGACTCTGGTAGCATAGACCCACTGATGAAACCATGAGATGCAGGAGGCATCAATGAAATTCTCTATAGGAACTGGAAGAGTAACCAGTCAGTAGAGAAGACTATGTAACGAGCTCATCTTCCTAAGGCCATGATAATCCCAAAATTATGATGAATGGACTCAAATAACTTTGTGCTCTGTTCAAAGGATGAAAAATTGCTCTGTTCAAAGGATATAAACAAGGCTCTGCTTGGTTGAGGATGAAAAACTGCTAAGGTAAACGGTTTATAACGCAAAGCGAGAACCAGCTATAGGCTCAATACGCCAAAAAAATTATTTTTATGTCTTTTAGTCTACTTGGTATGAAAAAGGGATAAACTTGTGCCAAATAGACGTCCTTTCAAATCCAATTTACAAGTGTGAAAGAGACAAGTTCACTCGGGAATATTTTCACTTTTTGATAATGAGTCAGACAAGAGATTAACTAAGACTCACGACCTTTCAAGTCCAATTTAACGAGTGTGAAAAGGACAAATCGCTCGGCAATATTTTCGCTTTTTGAACAAGTCAAAAAATAGCTTAACTCGAACTCACTTGGGATATTCTAGGTGGAAAGTCATAGGGGAGGCCAAGACTCTCATGTTGGACTTCTGTGGAATGTCAATATCTTACGAATGGTTGACATAAGATTGGGAAAACCCAAATCTCTCCAAGTCGAGGAGAATAAAGCACTAGAAAAGGATATCATCTTCGTGACATATCGGATAATGTCTCTTACTGGAAAAGACATAGGAGGGGTCATTGGATACCCCACAAGATCATCCCAATTGAAGGGAAATTCCTCAGGACTTGGAAGGAGAGTACTCAGGGAGAGAAAAACCATCTCGTGTTTAGAAGGAGTGTTATTAGGAATGTTGGCAACATGATATAGGAGGTATATGACTAGAACTAGAACTAGAAAAGCGAGATCGCCCGAAAATTGCATCGACGTGACCACTTCTTTAGACTCGTCACTCTCCAAGAGAAGAGTGGGGTCGACCGAAGATTGCATCAGCACAACCACTTATTCGACCATTGGTTGAATAGGACGCGAGAAAACAAGGTCAAGAGATGCATCATCCCTAAAAATAGGAGTGATATCGGTCGAAGATTGCATTGACACGACCACTGGTTGAACAAGATGTGAGACAGCAAGGTCAAGAGATGCATCAACCCTGAACATAGGTGAGGTGTCAGTCAATGATTGCATCTACACGACCACTGGTTGAATAGGATGCGAGACAACAAGGTCAAGAGATGCATCACCCCCGAACATAGGAGAGGTGTCGGTCGAAGATTGCATCGACACGACCACTGGTTGAACGGGATGTGAGACAACAAGGTCAATGGATGCATAAACCCCTAAAGGAAGAGGGGTGTCATCCGAAGATTGCATCGACATGACTGTTGTATCAACCAAAGAAGGGACAGAGTGTGGGGAAATAACTGACGAATTTGAACCTGAAGGGCCCTCATGTGAGAACCATGCTTTTGGTATCACGACAGTAGCAGGACACAAACGAGTAAGGTGATTTCCTTCGCAAGTCCTGCAAAGGAATCTGGCCTTACGTCTGACACATCTAGGCTTCTCAATCGTATGAATTCCTTCAACATGACTTGCAGTGGCTAGTGACAAATCTCCAAAATGAGTAGCAGAGGTCAGTGATGTTTGTTGAGTGTGAATAGTAGTGACAAGACTTGTTCCCCCAGCATGACTTGTAGCGATTGGTTGTTGGTCTTGAACATGACTTGCAAAGGTTGTCGATCAATCTCCAACATGACTTGCAGAGGTTGGTGATATAATGCCAGTATAACCTACAATGACTAGACTAGCAGTGACGGTGGGTTATGGCATTTGAGACCAAGGTCCAAGGAAATATTGGTTTTGAGAAATTGTAGGCCAAGAAGGATCCTAGTTTACACGTTGTCCCTGTCCAACAGGATAGTATCCTCCTCCGTACTGATTCATAAAGGGTTGTAAGGGCATCGACACTGATGTAGATTTCTATGAAGAGACAAAAGTATGATAAGGATTATTCGAGTGAGAATACATGTTGCCCCCAGATGAAGGAACTTCGTTAAGGGGGTTGCCCATACTATAAAAATAACTTCCCCCGGAAGAAACACCAGAGGACAGATGGAGGTCAGCCATGGGAAAAGTGTTCATAGGAACCGACATGGCAGAAGAAGGATAAGTGGATGGAGTCTAATAAGTAGAATGATTGCCTATTTGGGCACTTACTTCTCACAAAGTGGATTTGTAGGAAGGAAGATTCCAACCTCCTACCGTAAGGGTTGTTTGAGTGATATGACTCCCACCAAACGGAGAGGGATAATAAGGAGGCATCATGCCCCAAAACCCAAAACCTGGATTTGCATATGGAGGCGAGACAGAGGATGGAAAGTGCGAAGACATGTCTGACATACCATGATAAAAATGATTAGAGACCCAAGGCACTGACTAGGTATCATAATTTTGCACACCATTATGAAAAGTAGAAGGATTTGTTCCCATGAAATGAGTGAACATCATGGGGGGGGGTAGCAGTAAATGAGGGAGAAAAAGGGACTCCACTATCCATGATAATGAGAACTCAGTATCAACCCTTAAGGCCAACTAGTAATCAAAGAGCACACCAAAAGTAAAATGGCCAAAATGCACGCAAATGGGGTAAAGTGGTTGAGTGGCCTCCCTCCCTAAAGAAGGTATGTCTCACCCAAGAGGGGCATGAGACTCCCTGCTAAATATTGGAAGTAACAAAATTAGTTATAAGGGCCCTCGTGGGCTTAACAACCAGTCGATATGATCCCCTCGGAGAGTTAATCCTCCATAAAGGTTGTGTGTTATCTGACCCTTATTTGAGCCATGATACATGTAGAATAACCCCTGCAAGTAACCTATGAGACACCTAAGTCAAGTAACTAGTAAACCAATGTATAATCGATGCACATGTGAGCAGTCGTAAGTCAGGTCCACCGTATGGGTAGGGTAGCAAAGCCCGAAACCTTGAAAGAACCACCTCTCACAGAGGTAAATGAACCAACAAGATCCCCAGATACAAATAGATCCTCAGAAATATCTCTGACGCTAGGAAGGTATCAAGGGGATATCCCTTCAACCAACTTCGCGCAACCTCATGATTAACTCTGGTGTGAGCGGAGCCTCCTGATCTTACCAATTACACAATGGATTTCTCCACTCCCTGACTTAGACACATATGTTGATTTAATTGCCTTGGAGAAGTGTACTCACAAAATCCTATTCCAAGGCACTAAATCCTAGGCTAGTTTGTGAACCCTAGAAAATAAAATCGTTGCTAATAAATTTTAAATTATAGCGTTGATTTTAATGGTCGTGATTACTCAAAAAGGTACGGTAGTGAAACTCATGGTGTTGTGACTCTGCAAGAAAAGTAAATATGAAAATAATGCAAATTCCTAACTTTAACTTTTAATGTATGATATGCTTCTAAAAACGATGCAATTTTCAAATTCAACTCTGCAATTCAGAAGTAAAAATGCAATCTTTCACTGTATGCACTAAGCTAATGATAAAAACTCAAAAGGAAAAAATGCCTAGCAATGCAAAATGCCTATTTTTTTTGTATTTTCAATATATCGAAACTGAAAATGCATGGACTAAAAACTAACTTGATATATATAGCCCTACTGTGTATATAAAAAAGAGATAACTCAAGCAGGATATCAAGCAACAAAACACCCAGCCCAATGTACAAGGACAATAAAAATGAAAATATGAAGAGAAAGACTTCGCCCAGAAATTCAACCAAAAGAGGGTCTCCTGTCATCCCGCATGCACTCAGCATGCACTAAAGAGACCTAAGAAGGCTCAGCAAGCATCAAATCCCACCCAACAAACACCAGACTAAGAAAATAGGCAAGGAGAAAAGGTGTACGTGGTTGTTTGGGCAAACAGAGCGTATATACGTAGCTTGCAGTGAGACAGCCTGCATGTATACGCGACTATCAAGGAAAAAGGCACGTATATGCTTTGAAACAAGGCTAGGCAAGGGAGAAAAGCTAAAAACTCAGACCCAGAGTGAACATGAGTTGTCAAGTAATGATACGACAAGAACCACAATAGAAACGAGAGAAATCTAAGGAGAAAAGTACTTCAAACCCTAAGAAATAAGATTCAATCCCCAGTACATTCGACAATTCTGTTACAAGGAAAATCTCTCTATGGCTAGGGTTAACCACAACAGACGGAAATGACTGCAGAAATCAACTCTATCCCAACAACATGCTATATAAAAAAATGTGCAAGCAAGATAAGAAAGAGGCCTACCTCGTCCAGAGGTTCGATGATGTCCATCGTTGAGCAGTTCGACCCAAAGCTATATACCTGCAACAAGTTCTCAAAAAACAAGCAAATGGTGGAAATGTAAAAGGTTATCACATTAGATAGCATAATCCATCAATATACATAACAAATACGCCCATGGATGATAATACATATATTTTCAAGATATCAATTGGACGGGAAAGGAGTATTTCTATTCATGAATGATCAACAAAAGTAAAAATATTACAGACTTACGTGTTGGCATGATTCGGAACCAAGAAACCGAGTTCCTTCCAACTAGGCCTCCACCACTTCAATCCTCCACCAAAGGCAAGCTCATATAAGGGAGACAAATAGGTTCTCCATCAATAAGGGAAGAGCTTGGGGGCTGAACATTGTGTTCAGACTTAAAGGACAAAGGGATGCAGACTCAATATGAAGTAAATAATTTCTCCAGAGTAACTTTGCTCTCAAAGTCGAATTCTTTCTCCTTTTCCACAGCTCGAAATTGGCTTCTTTATAGCCTTCAAAATGCAACTGAAGGGCAGACTTAGAGCATTTCTAGTATATGGAAGGCCAATGATCAAAGATCTCCTATTGTGGCATGGAAACCCAACATTTAATTTTGATTTTCTGGCACAAATTCTGATGTACACGGGTTGTAGTGGAGTAGCCTGCGTATATGCTTGTTGTATAGGGTTCAAGATGTGTATAAGTGGAAAAAAATTATATTTTTATCTCTAGACTTTAGTAACAGGGAAGACAAGTCTGCATAGGGAAATGGAATAAGGCCCTCTCTGCAAGATTGCATAGGGTGAGGCAAATCTTGCTCTAACACCATTTAAGGTTTAACCACTATTAACGCACATTGGAATCCTTATCTCTCAAGTGATTTTGTAAATTTTAGAATCTAACACACACAAGAATCAAACCAATACAAAAATGGTTTAACCATCTTATCTTTTGGGTTTAACACTAAACTTGTATTGGCTGGAAAGTTTATGTGATTTGGAGGATTTGGCTAACTTTAATTTTTCTCACACACTAGATCTGAAATAAACTTTGAATGTCCATTGCTATTGGGTCTGATAAACAATTTTAAATAGAGTTTGCTATCATTCAAATGGATGTGATCTCAATTTTGTTCAATAGCAATTCAAGGATTGATATGAATATTGATTGATTTCATCTTAAGCATTCAAAATATTTCTTTTACTAGAAATCTACAACAATTTGTGGGGAACAATTTCTAGTGTGATATACCAAATAGTGACATTATCCATGGGGTGAACACACTTTAATCATTTTAAGCTATGGTCAATAAGTAAATCTTACATGGTTTAATGTCATTGTTGGTTGATCATACAAGAGACAAAGTTTACAAACTTATGCTATATTTCTGATGTGAATGTTGGTTCATAAACAATTCTTTCACATTTGATATTGCAATCTGGAAATCTATGAATAACATGTTTATGCAATTTGAATGGTTTAAAATCTCTTTATTGTAACTCTGAAGTTCAGAATTTGATTATCATCTTGTGGTTGGACTGGGTAAAATTTGACCATCTTGCAATAAGCCATTTGAAGATCTTTGGCCCTCTTTACTTCACACATATTGTTGGTAACAACTTTGGAGTTTGTGTGATATTTACATTTTCTTTGAGGAATTATTCTAACACTTAGACTCTCATAAGAGTGACATAATTTTGGATTGGATATTTAAAGGAATCAACCAGAGTTTTTTGTCACAACTAATTCACATTCCAACATTAGTCTTGAATAATTTATTTTTTATAGTGTTTTGTGTCGTTGCCAGGAACAAAATCCATTCCTTGGTTATTAAAAGGTTTATCTTCAACACAATTTCATGAGTGGGATTCAAATGTTTTATTAAGATTACTCATGTGTGACTCCATTGTAAGGAAGAATCCCATTTCTCTTATTAAATTTTTAGACTTGTTGCTTGTAAGGTGAAGCAGGAAACATTGTGTTGGAATTTGAGTACTGGGCTTGACAACTCCACTCTTGTCAATTTTATTTTCAAATTTAAATTGTGGGAAAAATGGCACCTTGCCATTTTCGGGAGCTTTTCTCTTTTTTTGATCTAGAGTTGATTGTTGGATATCCTAATCAATATCCTAGAGAATGAGTAGAAAACCTTCCAAAGTTTGATGGTATTGAACAATGATGGTGAATGGGTATATTTTGAAGAAGGATCTATAGGTTCTCCCTCATGCCACAAATAACATGTTGAATGGATTGTTGGTGTATTCGACCCTTTATTCAATGGAATCATGTATTAGTTTAGATAGTTAACAACTATATCTTCCATCAAACTTTATTCATTGGCAAACAAAAATCTTCAGTGAAATTTAGATTTAAACACTTAAATCCATTGAGTTGTTAGAAGATTATTCATTTCCTTAAATGTGTGGATGCTAGATCTATGCAAAAGATTGAAGCAAGAAAAAAAAGTTAGATCCAACCCTGAAATGAAAATCAATTTAAAATAGATTTATTTGAAGAGTGTGACCTGTAATAAAATTCCAAGTTTAATGCAAGAAATAGAAGAATCTTAATTCAAACAAACTTGGAATGTGTAACCTAAATATGAAGATATGGATCTACAAATCATATGTTTCTTGTAAACAAAATTAAAGAGAAAAAAATGAATGAGATGGTTAGAAAAACAAGGAAGATCGATGCCTTATCCATTAGGAAATGAGGTCACTTGATCTAACCCTAATTCACATTCATGTATCTTCAACACTTGAAGTCATTAGCACCAGGAAGGATTGTTAATGGTTTTCAAGTCTAGATACTTGATACACTACTAGGTTTCTAGGGAAAACTAATCTAAAATAGACTTATCCCAAGTACTACAATATGTATTCTAATTAGCATAAAGTAAATGATAGAACCCTAAAATTTACATGCCCTAAACAATGATTTAAGCCTATAGAATGACAATAGATATAAGACATGACACTTCCATTACCTCACATGCATTTGTTGTAGTTGTAGCATCTTTTCTCTTCATAGAAACCTGCGATATCAAGATATATTATTTTGCAGCACTAGAACATATACTCGAGATAAGAAACAAGAAAAACACAAAGATTTTCAATATAAGCTAACTCTTCTAATTGATTTCCAGCCATAAGAAACGAGGGAGGTGCCCTCCTTATATATAAGGCACTCCCTAAACCATACATGAATACAATAAGCTACAACCATGAGCCAAAAACCATGATCGCCCTTATACCATGGGTAAAAACCACCTCAAGATGAGCACCCTCCTAAAACAAGGGGTCAAAACCACATGTGGGCTCAAACCACTAGTAAACACCATGAGTGCCCTCCTCATACCACGGGAATAACCAAAATCTCCCTCTATACCACCACATGTGTGAAGAAATAAGGTGTAAATGAAGTGTGCCCCACCAAAAGGTTCTATAAACACCACATGTGTGGGATAGGAAAGAGAAAGTGCGCTCGAGTGGAGTGTTCACACATGTTCCAAGCAAGTATGTCCTCCAAATGGCTAGAACTCAATCACACGTGTGAAAGAGGGGTCCACAAGGGGTATGCTCATGTGTGCTAGAAATACCAAGTATTAATTGTTATAATTGGCTCATCTATGCTCCATATGTTTCCAAGTGTACAAGTGATGATGTGGATACCTATGTGATGATGTCAATGCACTGTCACAGATCCCTAGGCAATGGCATGTATCCCAAGAAATATCACATGGATCCCAATGTATATACATTTTTCTGTAAGTTGGTACATGGATCACAAGCCAATATCATGGATCTCAATGTAGGTACATAGATATCGATGTATGGAACCCACCTACAATGGTGAATCAAGTCTCAACACAAGTCATTAGGAAATGCACATTAAGTAATCTCTTCTAATAACATCATAACATAAATTAATTTTATAATTTTCCAAAGTTTACCATGGTGGGACAACCTTATGTTGAGTGTAAAACTATAATGTTTCATTCAAAACACCTCAAACCTCATAAGGATAAGCGAGGAAAGATAAGAATGGTACCCTAAAATTAAAGCTATAAGAAATGATGCAGACTATACATTCATAAGAAATGATGTGGACTATACATTCATGAAGTATCAATGTTTAAACCTTTTATTTAAAAATGTTTTTATGTTTTCCAATTTTTAGTTTTCATCAAATAAAAATTTAAAGCATAAGTACAAAATAAAAAGAAAATTGTAGTAAAATACTTTATAAAATTAAAGTAAACAAGACATGTGTTAATCACTTAAAGAATAAAAGAAAAAGAAAAATAAACTTGTAACAATATTAAATGATATACACAATATATTCAAATTTATTAGAAACAAAAATGTTTCATTAAATAGTAACAAAAAACTTCAGCAATGAAAGAAATGTAATGATCCTTTATTGATTAAACATATATCAGTTAATAGTTAATAATTTCTTCAAGTTCTTACAAGAACTTGGACCAAATAATTCTTTGGAAGTTTTAGATGTAAACATAATCATACAAAAACAATCAAGTGCATGAGAAAAAAAAACAATTCTATAATTTGATTTGGACAACCATAACTAGTGTGATACTCATAGTTATAATCTACATAAGATACCATTGATTAGTATTGAACATAATTGAAACTTCTAAAGAAAGAAAACAATCTAGAATATAAACAACCTTAAAGAAGAAGATCAAAATCAATATAACTTTGCCTTTCTTTGCCATTTTTAAAGAAATCTCTCTTATCAACAAAGTTATTTAGCTCTCAGGAAACTAAGTATGAAAAAAATATATAATTAATTGTAGAAAAACTTTCAAATCTTTATCATACCTCTCTTTTTGATTTCATCCCCTCTTCATTGATCTCTCTTCCCCTTTTGTACTATTTTCTAACAGTTACTTAGTTTCAACCATTTTTTATATTTAATAAATATTTACGGGAAATGGGGGATAAAATAAGATCAATAAAACTTAAATCAATAAAGTAAATTTGGGATTAGATTAATGACTTTAAGTAAGATAAACAAGGGTTCTGCCAAACTGATTAAAAGCTTATGTTTCCCATCAATTTTGTATCACTTATCACTCCTATTATTTTTTTCGAAACAACCAATATAAAATCATATACACCTCATGACCATAATATATATGGAAAACATCAAAATATGTTAATATTATAACCTTGTCCCTCCATATATCAAAATAAACTTAATATATAAAACTCAATCCTTTAGAAATGTCATAAGCATTATAAGTTTTAAATCAAAATTTAAAATGAAAAATCAAGTCAAAACCTCCCACATATCATCAAAGTCATCATAAACATGACATCATAAACATGAAGCATCAGTATTGAGATTCGGAAACATATCCACATGTCAAATATCTTTCCTACAATCTCCTTGTAACTCCTTAGTGTTTTCCTTGTAGTGAATGGAAGTAAACTTTGAAGAATCGGTACTAGAGGACTTATCCAGAGGTTTCTTTCATTTTTCATCTGCTGGAAGCTTCAATGAGGAAAATTTAATTTCAATGCATGGTTGGTTTTGTGCAAATAAATTCGTTGAAGTAGCAACAGGAGCAATAATTGGCCCGGGTTATTTCTTATGACCGTTAACAAAGTTACCAACTAAACGAGAACTCTGGCAAAAACACCCATATTTTTGCAAAAAAAAACATGAAAATCAACCCCCAAACCGAAAAATGGTGCTACTGGTAGCACCATTTTTTCAAACGGAGTCAAAATTACAACATTTTTCAAGCATGGCCTTCAAAACTCATACAGTATCTCAAAAAAACCTTAAAATCAACACCTAAATAAAAAATGATGTTACATAAAGAAAAATGTTTTTTTTTCTTTTCAAAACGTCAAAATTAGAGATATTTTGAAAACTTATTTTTAGTAGTTGGTACCATTAAAACCAAAACCTCAAAATCAACCATCAAATTGAAAAGTACTACTACCAGTAGCACCCATTTTAAAATCGGGGTATTAAAATGACACATTTTTTTAAAGTGGTAAGAGAAACCATCATTAACGTAAACAAAATCATAAAATCAACCCTTAAATGTTTACTTTTAAAATCTTAATTTATCACCCCAAACACAAAATAATACATAATGTCATGAAAACAATACATTTAAAAATGTATATTCAAAACCCAAATTTGAAAAAAAAAATAAAAAGTGGAAAAAAAAAATGAAAAAAAAATAATTAAAATTTCCAAAAATAATAATTTTAAAGAAAACAATTTTTTTTTGTAAAAATAATAATAAAACTCCCTTAAACATAAGGGACATTAAAAAAAAAATACTAAAAAAAAGTCAAAATTATATATATATATATATATATATATATATATATGATGATGATGATTAATGTCCACAAAGACCAAATTGGTCTATCAGACCTTAAGAGGGTAAGTGATTACTTGGATTCTTAGTGTCATAAAGGGGACACACTCTTTCATCCCATGGCATTTTAGGAATTGACCAACGCCCAGTTTCACTATGGAGCTCGTGAGAATTTGTTCTTATCTTAGCAATGTTTATTTTTTTCTTTACACTTGGCAAAACAGATAAATAATTTGATCTTCTAGATTAGTGTCGATTACATCCTTATAATACCTTAATTTTCTTTCTTCCTCTAACTCTTTATCACAGGTCACATTTTCTCCTTAAATTTTGATCTGACATTTTTTTTAATAGTATCTTTATTCTGCAAAATGATGTCTTCCATGATTCCCCAATAGTTTAGCCAAGATTGGGCATCTTTATGCCATCCTCACTTGAAAAGATGGTGGTTATGGCTCGATTTTGAAGCAATTTTAGGAAGCCTCTTGTCTTCTATGTTGTTTAACTTGTTCTTATACATTATGTATCTAGTCATAGCCATGCTCTCAATGGGGGAGAGGCTTGTTTCTAAGAGGAGGATGGGATAGGGAGTATTTCTTTTGATTTTGAGATTATAGGTTATAAAGTTCTTTTGTATTTGCTCTATCTTTCTCTAGGATTCACAAGAGATACTACAACCCCAGACTTCATATCCATAAATAATAACAGGTGTAACAAGAGTCTCAAATAGGAGTTTCTTCTTATCTCGACTCCAAAGATCAATTGATTTACAATTGTTTTCAAGCCCATAATAAGATTTCCATCCCTATATATATATATATATATATATATATATATATATATATATATATACCATGGAGGGCGATATTGGGCATCGCCCCAGCCCCCCACGTGGCAAGGAGCAGGTCATGTGGTGTCGCACAAGAGGCTAGGGTGATGCCTAATATCGCCCCCTTATGTGTATTTAAAAAACTATACATAATATAATTAAATGTTTTTTTTTAGATTAT
>ML786709.1:107679-129486 GCA_009831015.1 Picea engelmannii | reverse complement strand
CATCAACATCTCGCTTTACGTCTAACAACGAGGTCAGAAGCGAGGAATCATCTTGCTTTACGTCTAACAACTAGGTCAGAAGCAAGGAACCACACATCATCTCGCTTTACGTCTAACAACGAGGTCAGAAGCGAGGAATCATCTTGCTTTACGTCTAACAATTAGGTCAGAAGCAAGGAATCACATAGTGTCTTGCTTTACGTCTAACAGCGAGGTCAAAAGCAATGACTCATCTTGCTTTACGTCTAACAGTGAGGTCAGAAGCAAGGAACACACAACGTCATGCTTTATGTCTAACAGCGAGGTCAAAAGAAATGACTCATCTTTCTTTACGTCTAACAGCGAGGTCAGAAGCAAGGAACACACAACGTCATGCTTTACGTCTAACAGTGAGGTCATAAGTAATGACTCATCTTGCTTTACATCTAACAGCGAGGTCAGAAGCAAGGAACACATATATATACTCCCCCTTTCAGGGAGGGTCCTTTCGGACTATACCAAGTGTATCTTGAAAGTATTCAAACTTTACACGAGATAGAGGTTTGGTCAACACGTCAACAACCTATTCATCCGTGCTAATGTACTAGAGCTTCAAGGCTCCTCTCTGTACTATGTCACGGATGAAATGATAGCGGATTTCTATGTGCTTCGACCTGTCGTGGAATACAAGATTCTCTGTCATCTTTATGTAGCTCTGGTTGTCACATAGAATCACGGTTGCTCTCATCTCCAAGTTAAATAGGCCAGTCAGCAACTTTCAAAGCCATATAGCTTCGCAGCTAGTAGAACATTCGGCAATGTACTCTGCTTCCGCTGTGCTGAGAGAAATACTGGATTGCTTCCTACTCTGCCATGAGATCATGGCTAATCCCAAACTGAAACATCATCTGGAAGTGCTTTTTCTGTCTGCAACGCTTCCTGCCCAATCTGCATCAGTATATCCACTCAATGTGAAGTCATGATCTCCATCATAGCTGAGTCCATAATCCATTGTACCTTTAAGGTACCTCATCACATGTTTTGCATCCACTAGGTGAACACGTCTGGGCTCTACCAAAAACTGACTCAAGGTGTTCACTACAAAACAGATGTCTGGTCTGGTGTTCGTCAGGTACATCAACGATCTAGTAATATTTCTATATAGTGTGGCATCTATCAAGTCTGACGAAGTATCGACCAGCAGCTTCAACTTCGCTTCCATGGGTGTATTCATGGGCTTGCATTCTAGCATGTCAAATCTCTTTAAGATTTCGATCGTGTACTTCCCTTGGTTAAGGAAGGTCCTTTCTGGACTCTGCCATACCTCAAGACCTAAGAAGTAATGCATTAGGCCAAGGTCTTTCATTTCAAATTCTGCGGCAAGTCTCTGTTTGCATTCAGCGATGAGCTTTTCTTCTCCAGTTAAGAATAAGTCATCCACATATAGTAGTAATATTACTAGTTCATTATCTATAATTTTGAAGTAGATATTTGAGTCTGCTTTACTCTTGGTAAAGCCTAAGCTCGTCAAGAAACTGTCTATACGGCCATACCAAGCTCTGGGAGCTTGCTTCAATCCGTATAAGGCTTTCTTCAATTGGCAGACATGATACTTCTTGTCTTCAACCTCAAATCCTTGGGGTTGCTCTATATACACTTCCTCTTCGATAACATCATTCAGGAAAGTTGTCTTCACGTCCATCTGGTGCAGCTTCCATTTCATCTTGGCTGCAAGAGCTATAATGGTTCTGATCAAATTATATCTGGCCACAAGAGTGAATGTCTCTTCATAGTCAATGCCTTCCTTCTGGGAAAATCCACGAGCGACAAATATTGCTTTATATTTCTCAATACTTCCATCAGCAGCATGTTTTATTTTGAAGAGCCATTTTGATGACACGACATCCTTACTTTTTGGCCTGGGAACTATTTCCCATACATCATTCTTTATTATGGATTGGTATTCCTCTGTCATGGCATCTGCCCATTCCTTCTTTTGAATGGCCTCTTCAAAGCATGTAGGTTCTTCATCAAGTAGATTGCACATCAAAGTCGTGTAACTGGAGAATGGCTTTGGTCTTTTCACCTGTCTTGTGGTTCCTTCTGGAACACCATACTTCTCTCCATCTTGAATAAGCTCTCTTGCCCAAGCAGGCTTTCTTTTATGGGAGAAGGTCATTTGACGAGGTTCTTGAACTTTTTTTATATCATGGTCTTCAGGAGTCTCCTCATCAGGGGAAGTTAAAACTTCCCTTACAGGTTTTGCAGCTCTGGGAACTTCCCTCACAAATTCTGCAATCCTGGGATTTACAGGTTCCTCTTCATATACTTCTTCAAGCTGGCATCTTCTTCATTTCTTAAGTGCTTCTTCTTCATCAAAGGTCACGTCCCTACTAATCTCAATATGGTGGTGACCAGGTATGTAGATTCTGAAGGCCTTGGATACCTCACAGTATCCCATGAATATTCCCTTCTTTCCGGAGGGTTCCGGCTTGTTTCTTTTCTCTTTTAGTATATGAATAAACACTAGACAACCAAATATTTTGAGATGGCTTACCTCTGGCTTCTTTCCGGTGAACATATCTTCTGGGGTCTTGAACCCAAGTGCACTATGGGATAATCGGTTCTGCACATAAACAACTGCCATTGTTGCTTCTACCCATAAGCACATAGGAAGATCTTGATCATGAATCATGGTCTTTACAGCTTCCATAATTGTTCTGTTCTTCCTTTCAGCTACACCGTTTTGTTGGGGATTATAGAGAGTAGTGAGTTCCCTCTTGATCCCAACATCTCTGCAGAAGTTCTCGAACTCCTTTGAGGTATATTCTCCTCCATTATCTGACCTGAGTATCTTAATATTTCTTTCAGAAAGATTCTCTATCAAGGCTTTGAATTCCTTGAATTTACTGAATACTTCATCTTTAGATTTTAAGAAATATATCTAGGTCTTACGAGAATAGTCATCAATAAATGATACATAGTATACATAGCCGCTAATGGAGGATGATGGCATTGGGCCACACACGTTTGAATGAATGATTTCCAATACTCCTTCTGCTTTGCTATCCCTCTTTGGAAAAGGGTTCTTGATATTCTTCCCTTGCGCACATCCATTGCATATGCCTTCTTGATCAACCTTGAGTTCTAGTAAACCTATGACAGCTTTGCATATGTATGGTAGCGCCTTGTAGTTGATGTGGGCTAATCTTCTATGCCAATGTTTGCATGAGTTTTGTGATGGCATGGGTCATGGTAGTTTTTGGGTGACCCTTCAGCTTATATAATCCATTTTCTTCACTTCCGATGACGATTGCTTCATTTAAGGTTTCTCCTTTAGCCCACATAAGAACTTCTCCATCTATGAAGGAAACTCTATAGCCTTTCTTGTCTAAAGATGATATGGAGAGTAAGTTCTTCTTTAAGCCTGGTACATAGAATACGTCCTTCATTGTTATTGAGTTTTTTGAATCTAGCTTGTAGTTTGATTCTCCTACTCCCTTGATGGGATATTGATAATCATCTCCAAGAGTTACTTTCTGAGAAAACTTCTTTTTTGAAATACAAGAGAGAGTATTTTTATTACCCATCATATGTTTTGATGCACCGCTATCAATGAGCCATGTGTCCTCTCCAGGTGATACAGATCCTGAGAGAGTTGAGATCAAGAAATGGTCCGTAATCATCTTCATAGGTGGTTCTTCATCTTCAGCTATGTGAGCATGTTGCCTTTTGTGCTTCCTCTTGTATTCTTCTCTTCTGACTGGACAAGAATTCGCCTTGTGTCCCATCTTATCACAATGATAGCATTGTATAGATGAGAGATCTCATCCCTTGCATTGTTCTTTCTTCTGAAAATTTCTTGGATGAGATTCTTGGTTGTTGAATTTGTTTGATCGTTGAGGCTCTCTATGAGTTTCCCTTTTGAAATAGGGTTTCTTCATTCCTCCTTTTGTATGAGTAGCTAGGGCTTGATCATCATCCCTTGCTAGTAGTGCTTCACGATTGGCTACCCTTGTCTCTTCTTGGATGCATTCTTCCCATAGGCTCTCAAACTGTAGTTTCTCCTTTCTGGCACATACGGACTGGATGAAAGAATCCCAAGGTCTTGTGAGACCATTTAGAGCCATTATTAGGAATCCGTCTTCGTCGATGGTGTCTCTAATTTCTTTTAACTATCCTTTAATTTCTGAGATTCAGGAGAAATATTCTTGAATCATTTATCCTTTCTGCATCTTGGTATTCTTCAATTGAGATCTTAGATTCATCTTTCGGTTGATGTTCTTTCCTTCGTATAATTTGCTTAGAGAGTCAAACATTTCCTTCGGAGTTTTATTGGATGATACATACGGGATCGGGTCGTCTTTGATTGAATCTGCAATGATTATTTGAGCCCTGATTGAGTCCTTCTGATGCTTCGCTTTCTCTACGGCACCTTCAGGTTCCTCCACTTCTTCTTTGATGAATTTTGCTAGGTCATTCTCTGTAAGGATCAGACTGATCCTATACTTCCAGGCACAGAAGTTGTCTATGCCTTCTAGTTTCTCAACAAGCTTTGTGCTTGCAGACATCTTGTACTTGAGGCTACGAAAAATGACCAAAAAATGAAAATCCTTAAAATCAAATTTTGACCTTACCAGGAGGTGCGCTTGGCTGAGGCGAGTAGCCTGATATACTTGGATTTGAGAAAATCCAATTTTTACCCCTTCAAATCTGATCTGTGAATTTTTGGACTGGTGCTTCTGGTACTTCTGGTACTTTTGGTACTGGTTTTCTGGTACTTCTGGTACTTTTGTGAAACTAGGGTTTCACTTTGTGAAAGATCCAGCCACTGAAAAGGTGTGCTCTAAGTGACAAAATGATCCTTGGGGGAGGGCGCAGCTTTCTAGGTGGTTTTAGGGCTGAAAATATTCACTTTTGTAAAACCCTAATTTTCAGGTACTGCAACAGTGACGCTTTTTTCTTGCGAATTATGCTTCCTTCGGGTTGGCTTTGATACCATGTTAATGTTTATGCCATTATTATAGTTCTTTTCATTTCAATAGATAAGAGCAACATAAGAACAAGATCACTGAGAAATACACATTAACAAGAGACACAACATTTATCCTGGGAAACCCTCTAGGGGAAGAAAACCCAGCAAAAACTTCCTTATCATAAATTGCTAATACAATGTTCAAGAGATAACTCAAACCAACACAGATAGTCCTCTCCAAAAGATGTGCCACTCTTCTCCTTCTCTCTCACTGGTAATTTGCAGCTTGCTTCTCAAGAATGAGCAAGTGTGTTGTGTGTTAAAGTGAGGCGTTATCCTCTCTATATATACAATACTGACACGTGTGAAGGGTTTTCCCTGGCAGGGCCGACCTCTCACTCTGGGTGGGTAAACCCACCTTTAATTTAATTCTGGGTCTCAATAATAATTGATGGGGCCGACTTCTTATTCTATCTATTACAATTGTCCGATGACCAATCCGTAAAAGGGGATTTGGTCCTAATACAATTACCGACATGATTAATCCTCAATGGGGATTAATCCTATGAATAAAATACCAATAATAATAAGAATACTCTTCACACTTACATTATTTCAACAATTTTTTTGCACGCTTATGTATTCATCCTCTACTGGAAAGTCTTTGTTGTTGAACTTTCTAAACATTTCATTCCATTTGATACACCCATGGATTATATTAAAACAATAGGTTTCAGAATTGAGAAGGGCTTCTTGACTTTCTGCCTGAGTTGGGGCATTGGTAGGTAGGGGATTCCCTTGGTGTCCTTAATCTCTAGACATTTATGGATCAACAAACCTGTACAATTCATAGTGGAGTAAGGGTTTTATGCCAATCTATGAAATTCACCACAAATATCACAAAGAACAAAGAAGTTGTAATAACTAAAGACAAGAAAATGTGTTGGTGTATATTAAACCATGTGCTTCGAATAATAACTACCTATAGCTTAATCAATCAAATCTAGAGTTTGTGTCATGTTTTCATACCATCAAAACATTAATGCATTAAATTCAAGATTTTCACAGGAAAGAAAGGAACAATATAAAAAAAATTGCGGGGACAAGTTTGCGAGAGAAAGTATCGAAAGGTTAAGCTTGCAGGAGAATACTTTTACACTCTAACAGAGTTAGCCAGTGAAGAAAACCCTAATCGACTTGTGGGTCGCAGGATGCATGAAGACTCTCACAAGGTTAATTTACCATGTTGATGGGAAAATTCTGTGAAGGTTTTCCTACAAGGCTTGTGGGAAGCAAACTTTCAGATAAGCTACGTTGTAAAGTTACCACGTAACCCTGATGAGAAAATACTACTAGGACAAGTCTGATAAGCTTGTGGGGTATGAGTTTCGAGACAAATAACAAGGTATGTTTTCTGTAAAAAGGTGATCCTGCTAGGATTGCAAGCTGCGGGGATCAGAGAAAACATGAAATAGTGCTAAATTGCATCCGATGAGAAAAAACCCAATAGGATTGTGGGTCACATACAGCGAGAAGATCATAATAAAGTGTACTCATGATCCCCCTATGAAAATTCCACAAAGCTTGTGGCCTTTGGCCTGCGGGAAACTCGAGAACAAGATTATATATCATTCTGTGAGCCCCAAAAGGAAAGGCTCGTGATCCAATCAGAAGAAATCGTTAATATGAGCATGTATTGCATGTGCATTATTCAAATAAAACAAGCAAATTACAATCAATTATTTTAAATGAATCCGATAGAAGTCAAAGTTTAAACCAACTATCGTTTAAGCAAAAATCATTGTCAAGCAACAAATTCATAACAGGGAATGAAATAAAAAGTGATTGAACTTTACCCCTTTTGTAATTATCACAAGACACCCTTAGATTCAAGGAACCATCCTTCTCTTTTCATAGTTGTTGTAAAATTCAGTAGGGGGTCCATTTAATTTTCCCGAAATAGGAAAATTCAATGGGAGTTGTTGTCAGCACAACATAACCATGAAACAAAGCTTTGAAATTGTAACTTGTGTTATCTCCCAAAATGAATCAGTCAATTTATTCCATTTTGTAGGTGATAGCATGGTTATAAATAGGGTGGAGATATAAATTTTTAGAAATTTTGTTGTCAACACAACATAACCATGAAACAAAGCTTTGAAATTGTAACTTGTGTTATCTCCCAAAATGAATCAATCAATTTATTCCATTTTGTAGGTGATAGCATGGTTATAAATAGGGTGGAGATATAAATCTTTAGAAATTTGAAGTGTCAAAACATAGGATATAAGGTTTTATTCTATAAATAAATCGATCCTCAAAAGGTCTTTTCAAAAAATAAAGAAAAAGATTTTCAACAGCTAACATCTGTTTTGAAGTTGAAGTTAGCTGGTGAAAGTCTCAGGTTTCAACGGCTAAAGGGAAATCCCAGCAGCAAGCAAGCCGATGAAAGTGTTAACATGGGTTTTTCTCCAACGACTTTAGAAACTCAAAAAGGGCACGTTGGACTCATGTCATACGATCATCATGGTGAATTAATGGAATCAAATGAGTGGTTACACCTTTTCACCACGTTCTAGCAGGATATCATGATAGATTGTGATCACGTATTTTGTGTGGTAAACAGAGAAGGGTTTGAAGATGTGACAAACGCTTAATCATCATTATAACTAGAGAATAAAGTACCATATATCTTTTGACATCAATCCAAAATAATCATTCCTTATTTCAAACTCACGGTGTTTAAAAATTCTATTTATGGGGTTTCATATGTCAATTGATGACACAGGGTCATTTTCACCAGCGCCAGCCCTTTCCTTAGTTAGAAATATTACCGTGTCAACCATGTACTGATTAATTGGTGATTAAGTCACAGATGGCAAGGAAGTGAGGAGGACCGCTTTAAGGAAAGAATTAGACAACTTATCTTTTTTGCAGTCTCATCCAGAGGTTCGGAAGCATTTCTCAGATGCAGGATGTATGACCTATGTGGAAAAGTTGCAGGAGGGCTATCACCAGGCGATAGCAGAGACTTTTGCAAAGTCATACGATGGAAAGAAAGATACAGTAGGTTCTTTGGAACTTATAGTTGATGAAGCTACCATTTCTTTAGCTACTGGCTTACCCAGAATAGGTCAAAGTTGGTTTAAAACAACAGTAACCAAGAACTTGGATTTTAGATCATATCTCAAAATAGAGTTCCAAAGTATAACCTGGAAGAAAAGTGTCCTTGTTTCTTACCTTGAAGACGAATGGCAAGTTCTGTTCAAAGGCATTCAGTTGTATGTAACCACAGAGGGTAGGTATGACAAGTTGATGTTATATCACTTTAGACTCCTAGATCACTTCACAGGGAAGGTCCTCCGAAATCTTCCTTTATTTCTTCATATAAGCCTAACAAAGGTGTGCAATAAGATTAGAGCCAAACCATTCAGCATCAGGAATACCCTTTGTCACTATGGCCTGATTAAAATGATTATTTTGGAGGAATTAAAAAAGAAAGACAGAACTTGGCAACATTTTGTTTTTTGGGAAGGATTTGAAAATCTACCTCAGCCTGGAGATGAAAAGAAGAAAAGGGGTAAGAAACAGCCTACTCCTCATAGCACCTCAAGAAAAAGGAGAGCTATCTCATCTATACCACCAGGAGAAGAGGCAGGCCTTAGTTCAAAGGCAAAGAGAGCTAAAAAGAAACTTGATTTTGATACAGCTATAGAACAACCTGCAGTAAACAATGCAAACATTTTAAATTTGCCTTATTCAGATTCAGAACCAAAGAAGGAAGAGATACCAGCTTATGATAATCCATAATACTCCATGGAACCTGCACAGAATTTTGAAGGTTTCACTACCTATGAAGAAGGTGAGACATCCAGCAAGAAAAAGCCAAATGACTGCAAGATAATTAAGAAATTAAAAAGGAGATTCAAATAGCAAGAAGTTCTTGAAAGAGTCATAAAAGAAAGGTATGCAACTCTATCAGAAAATTTCACCAAGACAAATGAAGCCTTCAAGAAACTGGCCTTGAAGAGAGTAAAAGAAAAGAAATGGAAGAGGAAGGTTGTCAAAGACAACATTAAACTTTGGAAAATAGCAAGAAGGTTGAAGATCAAGAATAAATTGTTGAAAGCAAGGCTGGTTAATCACACTCCCTTGCAAATTTTAACAGATACAACTGAGAATTTCAGTAATGATTAAATACAAATAATGGTTTTGAGTTTGGCTACAAAGAATAGAGCTTTCACCGGCTAACTAGCAGATCTTAAGGCAGAATAGTCGGTGAAACCACAGAGAAGAGATTTTGGAAATTTTGAGCCCGTACAGAACTATTTTTGGGTGATTTGAAGTATAAAGTGACATCAAAGAATAAATCACCAAATTTTGAGATTTTTGTTTCAAGATTTTGAGGAGATATATGAGGTGAATACTCATATGATCATCTAACACCTTATTTACAGCTGATGAAAGTTTTCCAACCATTGAAGACATGTGTCCTTTCCTCCATGACACATCAGATACATAGCAATGATGAAGACCAGATGTCGAAGACAAACTTTGAAGACAGTTCGATTCATAGGAACTAGATCTTTAGTTATCCTATTGTATTTAGTTTTGTTTTCTGTTTTCTATATTTAGAAATCCAGATCCAGTTTTGCAGGATCTGAGACTTGTTGTAAAGGCTACAAATGCCTATATTTTTCACATACCAAGGGTTTGGTTTTGGATACATGGACTACACTATATTGTAAACATCCTTTTCATATGATAATACAAATTACAGTTTTCTCTCTCTATTGATGTTAGATTTCACCTTTCCTTTTGTACTCTTATTCAAATTGTTTTAACTGCAATATGAATTTCATCTCATTAGTCAGTTCATAACTTGATTAATAGTTGCTTACATTGTTTATTAAACCCTACATTGTGTATCTGGTTTATAGGCATTGATTTCTTCACCCACTTTAAAGTTACTATCTAATTATTGATCTTTGAGAGCACTGGTTCATTTGATTATCCATTTTGACTGTCTGAATGTCACACTGTAGTTGAGTTATCCTATTGATCCACACATACAAAAAACACAAAAAACGAGTTTACTTTAAGTTACCAAGCATCTTTGTCTTACAACCTCAAAGAGTTTCTTGGAGTGATAACAACTTGCATACTGAAAGCATGTATTAGAACTTGTACATTATGGAAAAATATTTACCACAATATTTGCACGTTATCATCTTTTCAAATAGATCATGGAGATAAGTCATCATTTACCTAATGCATTAAAAAAATCATAACATCCATAATTTTGAATACTTATAGACAAGAAAACAATATCTTGATGGGACCCATGTGTAGCTTACGTATAAATAATAATTAGGTAAAGAAAACAAGACAACATTTTGATCTGAGACTTGCAACTCTTTGTAGTCTTTTAAATTAGTTGGGCTATATTTTGGGTCATCAAATGGAGACTCCATAGGGTGGTCTGCTTACAGTTGTCCAAGGATCAGTGTCCTTGGTTAATCAAAATGAGTAATGAATATGGATCAAGGATCAAACATGTTTATATTTGCAATTAGTAATGAACTAAATAAAATATATCAAGAATGAAAGGATGTATATATTGATGTTTTCAATAGGGAAGCAACATCATAAATCTATGCCATGTATGCTAAAGCTTCTCTTTTGGAATGGAGCAAGGGAAAAAAACAAGAATTGGGAAGGGTTGTTCACTTTACTTCCTACAAGATATAACTCCAAACATGATCATTTACTTAACATAGTGAAACTGTGAACACACAAAAGGTAATTCATTTCACTTGAATGCTTGTGTTCATCAAAATTAGATCAATCAATAATAAATTTGCAAATACATGTAAAAACACAAGACTTTCTTGGTGAAAGCATAATCATAGTTTCAATCCAAAAGTAAAAGTAATCATAACGAAAGAAAATAAAAACAATTAATGAAAGAAGAAAACAAAACTGAAAAATTTAACAAGAAAATTATCGGAAAACAAAATTAAAATTCATTTATTTATTTACATTTGTTACTTTCAATTATATATTTTTTATTTTATTTTTCTCTCTAGTTCAAGTGTGAACCATTAATGGTATAAGAGAAGAGTAAGTCATCTTTTTATTTAATAAAATAAGAGTTATTTCCAATGATATAGGCAACTATGTATGGAACAAACCATAAAATTTTGAAACTTTGAATGTTTCCCCTTACCAGCATGAGCAAAATCCTACAAAAGAATCTTTTGACCAACTTCAAATGTGGTTATTTTATCCTTAAAATCAAAATATTTCTAAGTAGTTTTTTCTCTCTTCTTTAAGTTAGTTAAGACATGAATTATCTATTCTTTAAGAGATATCAAAGAATTAAATCTCTAAGAAATATCCTTTGATTTTAACTCTTCATCCCGAAAGGAGAATCTAAGATAGGATAATTCAAGTTCAACAAGAATAAAAACGTCTTGACCATAAATTAGATGGAAAGGGGCATAACCTATACTGGTTTTTATTGTCATGCGGTCTACCCATAGGGAATATTTCAACAAGGTATGTCATTGGCGAGGCTTGTCATTAATGATATTTTTCAATATTTTAACAAAGTTTTTGTTTGTAGACTCATCTTGCCCATTTAGATGAGGGTAATATGTTGATTAAGTGAAGTGCTTCACTCCAAATTTATTACAAAAATGAGTCAATTTTCTAAATACAAAGGATAGTCCATTATCAGAGATCATTTGAATTGGTAAGAAAAATTGAGAAAAGATATTTGTTTCAAGAAAATAAATCACCTGCTTTGTGTGCTTAAGGGGCACTAATTAAACCCATTTTGTGAAGTATTATATAACATTTAAAATGAATACATGACCAATAAAAGGAGGATTAATAGGCCCTATAAAATATTGTCCCCATTTTGAGAATGAAAACTCAGCTTTAACATGATGTAAAGGCATGGTAGAGAATTTCTCTTTCCCAACAGCCCTTTGGCATTCATCACAAGATTTTTCAAACATGTATGAATGTTTAAATATAGAGGGTCAATAATAACCAATCCTCAAAATTTTATCAACAGTGTTTTTTGCAGAAAAATGATTGTCAATATGAATATCTTAATCAACATCTCCATGTATCTTTTCAATCATAGTCTCAGCAATTATTTCATCAGCACAATAATAACCCTTTACAATATCTATAGAATAATACAGTACCCAAAATAATATATTTAGAAGCTTTGAAGACGAATCCTCATCCGCTCATGGTTTTCTAAGTTATCACGATAACGTTCGTGTTGCATATAATAAATGATATCCCAATACAAAGGATGATATTTCATATCAACATTTTCATATTCAAGTAAAAATAGGGAAGATAAGGAAACACCATCATTTTTCAGTAATGCAACTTAGTTCAACATGCTGAGCTAAATGCAAGTCTAAGTCATGTCCTTTTATTATATTTGAAGTAGTTATCGTGAAATCACATTCTTGGATATTAGTAATCCGATGTGCTAATTTACCTGACACAAGGGTTTGAGATAATAAGAATTTAACAACAAACAAAGGGAATTTTTGTTGATTAAGGTTGGTTGTCATTGATGTCAACCCTTGAAGAAAGTTCGGTAGCGAATTATGGTAGCACAAAGGTTTGGGTAATGGACCCAAGGTTTTTTCATGTATAATGATATGTTTTTTAATATATTTGAAGGTAATGCTATGATATATGGATAGTACATGCCATTCCATTTACGGTGGTATGTGGAACATCACATAACTCCTCACGCTTAGAGAGTTATGGCCATGAGAAGTTGGAGAACCCAGGTTTGGGTAATGGACCCAAGTTTGTTTGATAGATAATGGTATCAGTTTTGATATATTTGCATGTAATACTATTCTATATGGATATTACATGTCATGAAATTTTTGGTGGTATGTGGAATGTCACATAACTCCTCACGGTTTGAGAGTTATGGCCTTACGAAGTTGGAGGACCCTCATATGTCATCTAGAAGCCCCAAAAGGTCAAAGCAGTCAAAGTGGTTTAAGATATTTTAGAAGGTAAATAATAAAGTGAAGTTATGAGTGTACTATGATCAAAGTGAATAAAAAATAAATTATTTAAATAATAAATTTAATGGAGAAATTAGAAGTGGGTTAACCCTAAAATAAGGAAAGTGGGCAAAGTGACCTAGCAGATGCTTCTAAGGAAGCTACTTGGAGAGTATAAATAAGAGGCAAGGCTCTCTCATTTTATATTACACTTGAGCATATTGAATATCTATAGGTGATTGAGGTAACCAAAGGATATCTAAGCCTAATTTCAAAGGGAAGGTGAAGAAAAGAAGGTCGGAATTCAAGGGAGGATAAATTCTTTTGATGATACTTTCTAAGGTATGTTATTTACAGGTCATCTCGCCATTTTCGCAATAATTTTTTTTATATAATGATTCAAACCTTAAAATTGATAGGAAATTGAGGAAGCATATCCAAGTATCTGTGGTAAAAATTTAAACTTGTGGGTCGTTGTATTTTTGGAGTTACACTTCATGGAAAAGAAGGTTTGTGGCTAGTCCTTAAACTAGTCTAAAACAGGTGTTTCGGGTAAAAACATAATAACTTCTTCATAATAGATCCAAATTCAGTAGCACCAAATCTTTTGTTTACAGTACAGTCTGTAGTATTCTATGTAACATTTTCAGATTGGTTCAACAAATATTCCATGGGGGCCATGCTCTACAAGGTCACTCTCTAGAATAAGTTAGAATTCAGCAAGGTGTGCCATTTTTGCTATAAATCATTTTTTGAGAGGTTCCACGTAGTGACACCTGGAGGAATTACATAAAACAAGCTGAATAACATTGTGTACAATTTTCATATTTTTATTCATTACAGGTACATAGTTATGATTATTTCAAGTTAGGGGTGTTGACTAATCCCAAACTAGTCAAGTGAGACTAAAGAAAAGTTTGATGAAAATGCCAGTCTCTTGTTGTGAAAGTTAAGGAAGGTTTGCAGGTATGTAATCATATACACCAGTTCTATTACAGAGTTACAAATCATATTTGAATGATGAAATTGATGAGGGCTTTTGGTTAAGGTACATGTTGGGTACATGGTTGAGACAAGTAGTTGATGAGTTGGCACATACATGAGGTGTATAGTTGATGATGTTGGTACATATTGATGAGTAGTTGAAACATGATTGGTACATACTTGGTACATGGTTGGATGCACTTGTTTATGGTACAGGTTGATTACGGGTTGTTTGGTACAGGTTGGTGCATGGTTGATGCACTTGTTTATGGTACAGGTTGATTACAGGTTGAGGTACAGGTTTATGCATGGTTCAGGTTTATTGGTACAGGTTTACAACGGTATATCTCACAGTGATAGTGTGATATTGGTTCCATCATTTTACTTCTACTTCAGGGCAGTTGGACGGGGCAAGGACAGGTGGTTGTAGCCACCTTTCGGTTGTAGCTGGAGAACATAGGGGGTTGTAGCCTCCTTCTGGTTGTAGCCAGAGAATAGGGGAGTTGTAGCTTCCCTCGGGTTGTATCCTGAGAAACAAGGGGGTTGGAGCCTCCTTCCAGTTGCAGTTGGAAAACAAAGGAAGTTGGTGCTTCCAGTGAATGTAATTCTTCAAGACATATAAGAAAAAGCATTATGTGATTTTCTCCCGCTTTGGGTTTCCACGTAAAACACTAGTGTATTGTGTATGTGTATGATTGTTCATTTGTTCATTGCTTATTTACTCTGCAGTTATTGGATAATAATGCTACATTGATATAACGCTTGGATTATATGGTTAAAAAGGATTAGATTTATCTATTACTGATTCACCCCCCCCCCTCTTAGTAATCTAACAATTGGCATCAGAGCAGGTTCCTTCAGAAATCAGTTTAACCACTGAAACGTAGATCATGGAGAGAAACAACTTGTATAAAAATGGAATACCATAGTTCAATGGACGGAAGTATGCATTTTGGAGCATAAGGATGGAAACATATATACATGCACAACAATTTGAAATTTGGCAATCAATTGTAGATGGATACATAGCACCAGCAGTTCCACCAACAAATGACAAAGTAGTGAAACTCGGTCAGAATAATTCCAAAGCCAAAAATGCACTTCTAAATGGTCTTAGTGAAATGGTATTCACCAAAGTTGCACATTGTAAATCCGCTAAAGAGATTTGGGACAAACTTCAAAATATTTATGTAGGAGATTCAAAAGTCAAAGCAGCAAAGAATAAAACTTACAGAGGTCAGTTTGAACAACTTAAGATGAAGGAATATGAGAATATTGCAGCTTAATTTTTACGAGTTGATGAAACAGTAAATGCAATCATATGATTGGGAGAAGAAATCAAAGAATTTGTAATTGTTCAAAAAGTACTAAGATCTATTCCTATGAGATTTGACCCTAAGATATCAACACTAGAAGAAATATCATATCTAAACTCAATAAGAATGAACGAATTACATGGAATTTTCACTGCATATGAAATGAGAAATGAACAGGAAAATCCATATATAAAAGAAGCAGCCTTCAAAGCATCCAAAAATTCAAAGCAAAAGGGAAGGCAAAAAGAAGAACATAACAATCGTAGTGACGTCTCGGAAGATGATGAAGAAGTGGCCAACTTTGTCAAAAGACTTAACAAGGGAATCGACGATAGGTATAGAGGTAAGCTTCTTTTAATTTGTTTTAATTGTGATGGTTTTGGTCATTTTTCTAACAAATTTCCTTATAAGAAAAAGAGAAATGATGAAGGTTACTCAAAAGACAAACAAACATATAAAGGCAAAAGAATCACAAAGAAAGTTTTCAAGAAAAGCTTATGCACCAAAGAAGACATCTCATCATCAGATGAAGATGAAGTCAGTGACAGTGAGACAGAAAGAGTTATATTCATCGCAGTAGAAGACTCTAAAGAAGAATATGAAGAAGTCGAAGAAGAATATGAAGAAGTCGAAGAAGAAATTGAAGAGGAAGAATTTGACTACCGAGAGGAATTAATGTGTGACATAGAAGTTATCAGAAGAGAAAAGAAGAAACTACAAGTAGAACTAGACAAGAAAGAAGACACTCAAGAACTAGAACAAATGATCACAAATTTGAAGGTTCAAATAAAAGAAGATAAAAGAATTGAATAATCACTCAAAGAACAGCTAGAAGAAAAAGACAAGATCGTTGGAAATTTGGAAGCAGAGATTGTCACATTAAGAAATGATGTTCAAAATAAAAATATGCAGAACAACTCAAAAGTTTTGGATGACATTATCAACAGTCAAAACTATCATCATGACAAGTCTGGACTTGGATACAATCAGACAGAAAAAGGATCAAGCTCCAAGACAACAGAGTAATAGACATATCCAAAAATATTTGCAGAAACAATCAAGGGGGATTGGAAGATCTACAAGGAAGATTACAGGGACACTCCTCCACTAAGAAGATTCAGATTTCAGAATCAACAACCGACAAATAGGCCTCGGGAAGAAGAAGAATTCATAAGAGTACCTCCTTTCATCAGATCTTCAACTCTGAGGTATCAAACTATCTTTTTTGGTTTATGTTATGCATGTAATAATTTTGGACATAAAGTTGTGAATTGCAGAGCTAACAACAGGAACAAAAACAACTTTGAAAGACATACACAAAGGGGTTATCCAAGAAGGCCTATTGAAACACAGAGAAGAAGTTACAACAGGTTTGACTCTTTGAGCACTGAAGTGGAATGTTACAAATACAACAATTTTGGACACATGGCCAAAGATTGTAGAATGGCAATCCCTCCTAGAGAACCAAAATAGAATAACAACAGTCACAGACAGGAACCTTAGAAAAGGACACGGACAAGAAAGAAGGATCAGTATAGGAATGAAGAATGCATAATCTCTCTACAAGCTAAGCAGAAGAAACGTGGTTGGTATGTTGACAGTGGGTGTTAAAAACACATGACAAGTGATAGAGATAGGTTTATTACATTATGAAAGGAAACAGATGGATCAGTCTCCTTCGGAAATGATGATTCAGCCAAAATCATTGGAAAAGGCACAGTCAAAATTGGGAACATGAATACAAAGGCAGAAAATGTTCTACTAGTAGAAGATATGAAACATAATCTTCTAAGTGTGAGTCAAATGTGTGATCAAGGTCATAAAGTTACTTTCGATTCACAAAAGTGCGAGATAAGAAAAGAAGGTTCAGGAAAATTGAGTGCTACAGCTACGAGAACTTCAAGCAACACATATGTGTTAAGTGAAATTGGAAATGAAAAGTCTTGTCTAGGAAAGGAAGATCAAAGTTGGTTATGGCATAGAAGAATGGGTCACATACATTTTGATAACCTTGTCAAAGTTAGAAAAAGATAAGCAGTCACAGAAATGCCCCAGTTCACGAAACCAACCAACACTTTATGCAAGCATTGTCAACAAGGAAAGCAAACAAAGACCAGGTTCAAATGAAAGGAATATTCAATGACAATACCACTAGAAATTGTGCATATTGATCTAGTTGGACCAACTAAAACAAAGGGCTTAAAAGGTGAGAAATAATTTATGTTATTAGTTGATGATTATATAAGAATGACCGCAATTTGTTTTCTCAAGAATAAGTCAGAATATTTTGAAAACTTCAAGATCTACAAGGAAATGGCTGAAAATCAAATGCTTGAGATCTGATAATGGATGAGAGTTCACTTCAAAGGAATTTATGGACTACTGCAGCAGTCATGGAATAAAAAGGAAATTCTTTGTTGTTAGGACTCCTCAACGGAATGGAGTTGTTGAAATAAAAAATAGGACAGTACAGGAAATGTCTCGAAAAATGTCAATGGATTCCAAATTGACAGATATTTTTTGGACACAGGCAGTGCATACAACAGTTCACACTCAAAACAGAGTAATTCTCAGAAACAACACTGACAAAACTCCTTACGAGCTATTGAAAGGAAGACCGGCAAATGTAAATCACTTCAGAGTTTTTGGAAGCAAATGCTACATCAAAAGAGAATATGGAAAAATGGGAAAGTTTGACTCTCATGTGGACAAAGGAGTACTTGTTGGTTACTCAAGTACAAGAAAAGCATACAAGTGTTACAACCTGATATTGAACAAATTGGTGGAAATCATCAACATAACAATTGATGAAATAGGTAGACAAAAATTAAAATTAAAAGAAAATGAATCAATGGAACAACTTTACGAAGAAGAAACAAAAGATGAAAAAGAAGGGGAAGACAAAGAGGATCCAACAGAAACAGAAGAGAAAGTTCAACAAGTAACTCCAAAAACACCTAGCAGACGAGTACATAAGAATCATCCCTTGGATCAGATTATCGGAAACAAAGACACAGGAGTTGAGACTAGAAGAAGAATCCATTCACCAGAACAAATGCACCTAGCACTCACATCTACGAGTGAACCAACCTATTTTGAAGAGGCCAGCAAGGATGAATTTTGTAAGAATGCCATGGATGAAGAATTGCATCAAATAGAGAAAAATGACACTTGGGAATTGATTCCAAGACCAAAGGATAAGAATGTGATTGGCACAAAGTGGGTATACAGGAATAAATTGAATGAAGATGGACAAGTTACAAGGAAAAGATAGATTGGTATGTAAAGGATATGCAGAGGTTGAAGGAATCGACTTTGAAGAGACATTTTTCTCCAGTTTCCATATTGGAAGCAATCCAATTGATTTTAGCTTATGCATGCTCCAAAAATATTAAAGTGTATCAGATGGATGTAAAATCATCTTTTCTAAATGGGAAACTTGAAGAAGAATTCTACATTGAACAACCAGAAGGATTTCAGTTGTCAGAGAACGCAGATTATGTGTGTAAATTAAAGAATGTGTTTTATGGTCTAAAATAGGCTCCTAGAGCATGGTACTCTAGACTGGATAAATATCTACAGCAAAGAGGGTTCAGAAAAGGAAGTGCAGACAAAAACCTCTACATCAAGGTACGTCAAGATAGTATTTTATTAATTGAAGTTTATGTTGATGATATTATTTTCGGTAGTGATGATGACATGTTAAGCCAGAAATTTGCAAAGGATATGTAGAATGAATTTGAAATTTCATTAATTGAAGAACTATCCTTATTTCTGGGACTTCAGATACGTCAAAGCAACCAAGGATTTTTTATTTCTCAAACCAAGTATATCAGATAAATGATAAAGAGGTTCAGAATGGAAGATTGCAAACCAGTTATCACTCCCATGCAAACCAGTTGCAAGTTAAGCAAAGATGATGATTCAAAGACTACATATCAAAGGAAATACAGGTCAATGATTGGTAGCTTACTATATGTGACAGCATCTAGACCAGATGTAATGTAGGCAGTTGGACAGGTGGCACGATTTCAAGTAGCACCAAAGGAATCACATGTATTAGCAGTTAAGAGGATTTTCAGATATCTCAAAGGAACAAAAGAGTTTGGATTATCATATCCAAAAGGAAAGGATCTATCACTTATTTCCTACATAGATGCAGATTGGGCAGGTTGTATTGATGACCGATGAAGCACCAGTGGAGAAGCGTTCTACTTGGGTGAGTGTTTAGTATCATGGCTAATCAAGAAACAATCATCAGTATCTCTATCTACAGCCGAGACAGAGTATATTGCAGTAGCAACATGTTGTACACAGGTTCTATGGATGAAACAAACTCTGACAGATATACAGGTTGAGTATTATGATCCCATTCCAATCTATTGTGATAATACAAGCACCATCAATATCTCAAAGAACCCGGTGATGCACTTCAAGACGAAGCACATTCCAATCAAGTATCACTTTCTACGGGAACGGGTTGTAGAAAAGATCAGAGTTGAGTATGTGGGCACAAAAGAACAAGTGGCAGACATCTTTACAAAACCACTTCCACGGGAATCCTATGAGTATCTTCACCAGAGACTCGGAGTTATTTCTACTCCAAAATGAATGCTTTTGAATGCTTATCTTATATGTCTTAGATGTACACGAGGAAGCATCATAGAGAGGACAGTTCAGGTTGGGAGATCAGATAGTTCAGTTAGGGGGAGTAGCCCCGGATGGAAAGATACATTTTCCATTGATGACAAAGGGGGGGAGATATATCAGATGCAAAGGACATAGGCATGACTCTAGGGGGAGCAATGGTCACAAAGATGCAGAGGGCAGAGGCATGGTTCCAGGGGGAGCATGAGTGATATGAATTTAGTATTGCATGACATGATTTCAATATTGCATCAGAGTGTTTCCATCAATGCCAAAGGGGCACATTGTTGATTAAGGTTGGTTTTCATTGATGTCAACCCTTGAAGAAAGTCTGGTAGCGAATTCTGGTAGCACAAAGGTTTAGATAATGGACACAAGGTTGTTTCATGTATAATGGTATGAGTTTTAATATATTTGAAGGTAATACTATTCTATATGGATATTACATGTCATTCTATTTCCGGTGGTATGTGGAACTTCACATAACTTTTCACGGTTAGAGAGTATGTCCATGAGAAGTTGGAGAACCCGGGTTTAGGTAATGGACCCAATTTTGTTTGATGGATAATGGTATGATTTTTTATATATGTGGAGGTAAGACTATTCTAGATGGATAGTACATGTTATGAAATTTATGGTGGTATGTGGAACGTCACATAACTCCTCACGGTTTGAGATTTATGGACTTACGAAGTTGGAGGACCCTCATATGTCATCTAGAAGCCCCAAAAAGTCAAAGTAGTCAACGTGGTTTAAGAGATTTTAGAAGGTAAATAATAAAGTGAAGTGATGATTGTACTATAATTCAAAGTGAATACAAAATAAATTATTTAAATAATAAATTTAATGGAGAAATTAGAAGTGGGTTAACCCTAAAATAAGGAAAGTGGGCAAAGTGACCTAGAAGATACTTCTAAGGAAGCTACTTGGAGAGTATAAATAAGAGGAAAGACTCTCTCATTTTATATTACACTTGAGAATATTGAATATATATAGGTGACTGATATAACCAAAGGATATTTAAGCCAAATTTTAGAGGGAAGGTGAAGAAAAGAAGTCTGAAATTCAAGGGTGGATAAATTATTTTGATGTTACTTTCTAAGGTAAGTTATTTACAGGTCATCTCACCATTTTCGCAATAAATTTTTTTCTAGAATTATTCAGATCATGAAATTGATAGGCCATTGAGGAAACATATCCAAGTATATGCAGTAAACCTTTCATCTTGTGGGTCATTTCTGTTGTAGGAAAATCTCCCTGCAGACAGGTAGATCGCCTCTAAGAGCTTAACCCTAACTCTAGACAGAAAATGCTTAACATGGACACTGACTTCCTTTCAAATCTATCTAAACTAACACATGAGAATGAAGGATGATAGAAGTACCTCTTTATCGACGTTTGTCCCTGCACGCTCCGAGTTACGCTCCAATCCTTTTCTCCTTGCTGGATCCTGTGGACAAAACAAGATACGACCACTTCCTACTCTATTGATATTAGCTTGAAAACAGAACTATCAATTAATGATAAGTTCATGTTACATTAGACACAAACTAGAAAGAAATAGACCAAGCGTGTCATATTGATGAGAATAACGATAGCAGTACTTACAATCGTAGATGCGAATGCGACAGCTTTGTCTAACCCTTGCCTGAAAGATCCACAACCTGGATAACAGCAGCTTCACTGATCACTCTCCTTTGGCTGACTGTGAGTTTCCTCCAAGATCATAAGTTTCATACCAGCAGTTCTTCCCCTTTCCACCATCATAGAGCCTGCTTATATAGGTCAAGAAGAGCTTAACCTCTTGAGTTATCTTTAGAACAAGTTGGGAACCTTCTCCTTAGATCAG
>ML786709.1:69041-100532 GCA_009831015.1 Picea engelmannii | reverse complement strand
AGTTGGGTTAAATTGGTAGGTGGAGGTAAGGCTAAGATGGCCTTGATCTTTAAGGGATCCACCCTGATCCCATCTTTGGAGACAATGAAACCGAGGAGTCGACCGGATTCGACAGCGAAAATGCATTTGTGTGGGTTCAGACGGATACGGTAAAACCTACATCGAAGAAAAATCGCTCGTAAATGATCAATGTGATCGGATCGATTTAGCGAATGTGTGGGTAAATCGTCGAGATATGGTTTTTCTATATGTTTGATGTCATGAAAAGCGTACGACATGGCTCGCTGGAAAGTGGCTCCAGCATTTTTAAGGCCAAAAGGTAGCTTTCGGTAGGCGAAAGTTCCCCAAGGGAAGATGAAGGCTGTCTTGTGTTGATCTGTAGGCAAGATTTCAATCTGGTTATATCCAGAAAATCCATCCATGAAAGAGAAGATTATGCTCCCCACACAATTATCGATGATTTGATCGATGAATGGCGTAGGGTAGTTGTCTTTAGGACAAGCTTTGTTGAGATCTCTATAGTCGACGTAAACACGGATGGTCCCTTGTTTCTTAGCAACCGGAACAAGGTTGGAAACCCATTCGGTTAAAGGGACGGGATAGATGAAGCCAGATTTTAGAATTTTTTCAACTTCTGCCTTTATAGCTATGACTTTCTTGGGATGAACCGGGCAGAGCTTTTGCCGAACTGGTTTCGCGTCAAGGTAAGTTTTGATTTCGTGTATGACGATTGAAGGGTCGATCCCTGGCATTTCCACGTAACTCCATGCGAAGACATCGTGGAATTCCTTGAATAAAGCGTTGTAAGAAACCACTTCGTCGGGTGTGCAATTAGCACCAAGTTTAATGTTTTCCACGACACCTTCTTTGATTGAAATGTCAATCATGATCGTAGTAGAGATGTTACCCATGTTCCCCTCAGAGAGAGTATCTTGTGTGAGGATAGGAGATTGCGGAATGTTGGTAACATCGGGAGGGAAGACAGATCGTATGTCTTGGTGGATTTCTTCCAAAGGCGGAAGAAAAGAGGATCGATGGTGGTTGTCATCCCAGGGCAGATCGTCAATGCTAAGCATTTCCATGATAGATTCGTCCGAAGGAAAAATTTTGGAAATGTAATCAATGGCGGATGATAGGGAATCTAACCATGAGGGCACCGAATAAGTATCGGGTGCCAATGAATGTGAAGTGTTCGAAGAGGGAGAGGCAGATTGAATAGCTACGTATGCTGCCTCGGCTGGGCTCAGTGGCATTGTGTCCCTGAGCACATCAAATTCCAAGGGACTAGGCACAATCCAAGGGTCGGATGATTCCAAGGATTGATAGGGCATAGTCGAGATCATATTGACGGCAGCAATACGATGTGTGGTGGGTGGAAGTGGTGTAGGGAAAGTACCCATGAGGCTAGAATCTTTCAATAAGCCAACACCAATGCTTTCATACGTAACCGGGTGGTCTCCCAGAAAAGGAATGTTGTTGGTAGTGGGGATGCGAGCATCGGGTGTGGAAAAATCGAGCTGATCGATGGTAACAATTTTGCCTTGATGGGGGAATTGTATGCATCGAAACACCGACAAGGCGACGGCAGTCATAGCGTAGAACCAACTTCTTCCAAGTAGTAGGTTGTAATCGAGGGGGGCATCGACCACCTCGACATCAACAGTAACAGTTTTTCCACCCAACTGAACGGCTAAGGATTGTAATAATCCGTGAGGATGAAAACCTCGTCCATCGAAGGCGTGTAACATGGTAGCGGATTTGTTAAGGGTAGGTGATTTCAAGCCTTTCCAACAGGCTAGAGACATGACACAGGTGGAGGCTCCCTCATCCAGGATAGTCCGGTGGATTTGTTGATTGTGAACAACCACATCGATTTGGAAAGCTAGCTGGTGGGAGAGTCACAGTTGGTGATCATTCAGATTAAATGTGAGGTAGTCTGATGACTCGGGATCGAAAGCGCCAATAGCGGCTAAGAGCGTTCTACGTTGGCTGGGACAGTGTTGTAGAACTTCCAAGGCGGACATAGCACACGGGGCTTGGGCCAAATCTTCTACGATATTGTAGTTTTAGGCAGCCCGTGAATTAGGATTGAATGTAGATTTCCGGATGGTGCTCTTAGGAGGGCGTAGGATGGAGTCAAAAGAAGGTTTCTCAATATGGAGTGGCCCGGATGGAAGGATAACAGATGGAGGATTGACAAAGGATGGTAACGGGTCTGACGTAGAACCGTTAGCGATCTTCGGCTTATCAGGTTTAACTGGCGTGTCATATGTCACAGAGCGAGTTGTTAGATTAACTCTGTTAAACATGTAAATGTGGGCACTTGTCGAGGCCTCATCATGGGGTTGGTTGGAACTGCCCCCCGGCATGGGGGTTTGTGCAACCAAAGATTGTTGCTGCGGAAAAGGCTGAGTGAGCGCAGCGGGTTGTGAATTTCCTTTGAAAAGTTTGGCCACTTCATCGCGATGTGGGCAGTCTCGAGTGTAGTGATCGTCACCACAAATGAGACATGGCAATTTCAATTTTCGTTGTGGTTGTTTTTCGGCAACAGGGGTTTGCGGTTGGGTCTTGGGTTGATCCTTGTTGTTCTTCTTCTTTGGTTTGTTTCTCGCTTTCTTCTTGCCCCCAAGTTATTGTGAAGGGGTTGACTGGACCGCATTCACATCAGAGACCTGAGTTTGAGGGGGGGTGGAAGAGGGTGCAGTCAAACTGGGGGCAGCCGTCGGAGTGGGCCGTTGGATTGTTCCAGTAGACTGGGTAGTAGATTGAGTTTTGACAGAGCCAATAACTCCATCCGCATGCAAAGCATTCGATGGTTTGGATGGATCGTTAGTGGCATGGGTAGCGTTTGGTATCAACTCATATAGAGTATCGGATTGTGAATAGACTAAGTCTAAGTACTAAGCTTGGGCAATGGCTTCTTCCTGGTGACTACGCCACCCATGGCAACATCACGAGCAATCTGGGGTAACAGTGATTTTGTGAACCATTCTGCTAACAATTGGTCAGGAATGACCACTTTGATTAGCCTTCGTCGTCGTCTCCATTCGTGGATATGATCGGAGATATGTTTGGAAGTTGTCTGACGAAGAGAGGTTAATAGTTCAGTACCCATCTCATATCGAATGGGTAGTTGGAAATGCGTGAGGAAGGACATGGCGAGGGAGTTGAAATCGTGAAAGGATGCGCGTGGTAATTCAATATACCATTTCGCTGCGGAACCCATAAGTGTTCGTTGGAAAAGACGCAAACGAATCGAATCGTCCATGAGGGAGTTGGATGAACACCACAAATGGAAGGTCATCACGTGGTTGTTTGGGTCTTCTCCGGACTTTCCGTCGAATTTTGGGATATCAGAAGGAAGTTTAGCTGGAATAGCTGGCCAAACCGGAGAATGATAAATAGGATCATTCGTTAACCGAGACAAGTCTGGAAGGTCTAGGGTGGCTAGAAAAGGTAGTTGTCGGTTAACCTGTGGGTAATGCTGGTGTGGCAGAGGGACACCAGTGGGGCCCAATACTAGGTTATGTGGATAATTATAACTCGTGGGCCCTCTCATGTGAGGTTGGTTTTGACCGAGGTACATAGGATTTGAGATGTTTTGAGAAGTATGTGCAAGCGGAGGATAACCGGATGGGTTTTGTGGATTATAGGGTGGGTTTGGCATTTGTCCATAAGGGGGGTGTTGAGGAGTCTGAACATTTTGTCCTGTGAAGGCATGTGGGTTTCCTTGAAAAGGGACGCTCCACGAATTAGGTGTGGCAGACACATTTTTTCCTTGTGGTTGATGGTGTACTCCAGATTGAGGCTGCCCCCCAGCATGAGGGTGCCCCCCGAATGGAATTTGTCCTCCGGTGGGAGGATGCCCCCCAGCATTAGGGTTCCCTCCGAATGGAATTTGTCCTCCGGTGGGAGGATGTGCCCCAGTTTGAGGTAGAGTTCCCAGGATCTAAAAACCAGATGTCAATGACTGACCGGTGTTGCCGAGCGGGTTGGGACCACCAAGACCAGTCCCTCCGGGTTGTTGGATAGGTATGGAACTTCCTGGTATAATTTGGGTAGTGGTTTGGTCAGTGGTGGCAGCGGAAACATTCAGTGCCCTGAATCCAAAAGGGAGTGTAGGTCTTGGTGTTACAGGTGTGCCAATCGGGGCTTGATTAACTATCGCATTACCGGCGGGGATAGTCGAAATGTGTGGGGCCATTGTCGAATGGGTCGTCTGGAGGGGAATAGTAGACCTTGGGCCAACGGACGGTATGTTCGGACCAACGGTTGGTGTGGCTGTAAAAGTGGTAGTACCGGTGAAGTGATTTGGGGGTACAGTGTAGGAAAAAGTTGCATTGGCACCTTCCCCTGTTCCATAAAGATCTCGCACCAAGCGTGGTGGACTCCGAACAACGTCTGCAGTCCAAAAAGGGTCACTGGCTAAAGGGTTTTGAGAATACCCGGCTGGAATGTCAGAAGGATTGATGACAACAAATTCTCTAGCGGAATTCAGATGGAGGATCTGTCATTCGTATCCCTTCAGAATGCGGTAAGCTTTCGGAGATTCTGAGACAATTCAAAAATTCTCCAAAGGAATGGGAACTTCTTCCTGGGAAGTTGTAGTATTATGAACCTCGATCTATTGAGGAGATTCCTCCGTAGAATGAGGGGGTAAAGGGGTGTTTCCTTCCATATTTTCTGGAGGAAGTCCCTGTAGCCTCCACGAGCAGCGTGGAGGGTTGATGTTGGCGGAAAAGAGTCGGCGAAAGAAATCTATGGCCAACTAACGAAAAGAAACAGCACACGCTAAAAAAATCTAAGAATCACAACCAAGCAAGCAGGACCTTCTTTTGATGACCGTACTAGTTGGTGATGAAATCCAACGTCGCGCGATCAAGTCCAGAAGGGGCGGGGGTAGGGTGGAATAGTTACAATGGCGACCTGCTTAACAAACTTACGCCTTGGTGCAAGCTTCCACGCAGTAATTGTGCATTTACCCTCCTAGAAGACCGAGTGAGTTTGACCAATGTCTACTCCAGGTACAGTGAGACTTCCCGTCACCGTCACCTTGTGTAAGACCCTAAATATTATGGCCACTAAGGTTACCAATTCGCAGTCAGCCTCTGGGCGGGAACAGTCGATAGTCCGATCCGAACGTACGGGCAGGGTATCAAGCCCGAAATCAACTAAAAGGCTTCCACGCAGTAATTGTGGATTTACCTCAAAGTGATCCCCATAATACGATCTGACCACCACAATCAATTAAACCACGGAGGGTTAGTCCCCGTAGCTCACCCGAATGCGACCTCGTGCGTAACCCCTGTGTGAGAGGGGGATCCCAGGCAAACTTATACGATAACTGGATTTGACTCTCCCTAACTCAGGATGCTACTGTTTGTTTTGGAAACTTTGGAGAGTTATGCTCACAGCCCTAATCCAAAGTACTAAGCCTAGTCTATTGTTGGTGGAGGATCCTAGAAAAGAGAAAGTTCTAGATAACTTTTAATTAGCATTGATTTTATGGTTGTTTTTTACGCAAAAGGGTGCATGGAAGTGAAACAAATGGAATTATGACTCAGACCCAAAGAATGCATCAAATATGATAAGTAGTCATTTCCTTTCGATGAACATCTATCTAAGGGAGAGAGAAAGTTCCTTTCACTAATCAAGCACAAATAAGGAATGCCCTCAAACGATTCTTTTTCTCAATCAAATCCTAATGTAATGCAAAAACTTTTAAATGCCTTCTAATATGCACAATCAATCATGGAGATGCCTTTTATTGTTTGCACATGAATGATGATCAATTCAACACAATGCTCGTCTTGCTAATTATCTTTTTTGTATGAATGAAAACCAAACTAGCACAAGCAAAAATCGTACAAACAATACACCCTTTCGTCACAATCAAAACGAAAAGCGAAAGAAAAGAAACAATCAAAGAGAGAAACAAACCTCACACCCAAAAGAAAAAAGTTGAAGAACAATGATCTTGACTGAAATCGAGATAAAGAGGTCTGTAGGCCTTTGATGACCTTCACCAGGGTTTTTGTTCAGCTGATGAGGAGAGAAAAACAATGCATGGGTTTCAAACTTCACTCAACAGAAAAAACTCAATAAAAATAGTGAAGATGGCTACAAGATCCAACTAGTAAGATGTTTATTCTTCAAGCAAAAGTCAGATATCAAGGCTGAAAGGGAAGACACATTGACTCACAAGGTTACTCAGTAGAGGAGACACAGAGGAAAAACCCAGAAAAAGCAATTCTGAAAGGTTTTTTGGGCCAAAGAGGGCTGGCGCTCTGTTGCTAAAGGCAAGGAGTGTTATAGCACTCTATGCAAGGCTATGGGGGAGCGTTGGCGCTCTGTTAACACTGGGACAGGGGTGCTAGGTTCAAAATCTCCTAGAAATGTCAAAAAATCAAAAAATTGCAATTCAATTCCGACACTTATGCTGAGTGTGATGAGGTAAGGAGCCAATCATCTCATGAAACCAATCAAAATAGGAGTGAACCAGGTCTGAAACAATAAAGGGATAGAACTAGGTCAATGAGGAGAAAATCCAAACAAGAAATTTCGATTTGAGGCTATCTCCCCAGTGGAGTCGCCAGTTTCTGTTGTAGGAAAATCTCCCTGCAGATAGGTAGATCGCCTCTAAGAGCTTGACCCTAACTCTAGATAGAAAATGCTTAACATGGACACTGACTTCCTTTCAAATCTATCTAAACTAACACATGAGAAGGAAGGATGACAGAAGTACCTCTTTATCGACGTTTGTCCCTGCATGCTCCTAGTTGCGCTCCAATCCTTTGCTTCTTGCTGGATCCTGTGGACAAAACAAGATACAACCACTTCCTACTCTATTGATATTAGCTTGAAAACAGATCTATCAATTAATGATAAGTTCATGTGACATTAGAAACAAACTAGAAAGAAACAGGCCAAGCGTGTCATATTGATGAGAATAACGACAGCAGTACTTACAATCGTAGATGTGAATGCGACAGCTTCGTCAAGTCCTCTTCGTCTAACCCTTGCCTGAAAGATCGACAACCTGGATAACAACAGCTTCATTGATCACTCTCCTTTGGTTGAATGTGAGTTTCCTCCAAGATCATAAGTTTCATACCAGCAGTTCTTCCCCTTTCCACCATCATAGAGCCTGCTTATATAGGTCAAGAAGAGCTTAACCTCTTGAGTTATCTTTAGAACAAGTTGGGAACCTTCTCCTTAGATCAGGGATCTCTTGATGAAACCAAGAATTCGAATACAACTGCCTCCTAATCTTGAAAGATCCTCCCCTTATTCTCCTCAACGGGCCAACTACTGCCTCAGATTAGGCAGCGCTCCCTTAGAAGGGGCATCAGAGCGCTGTAGCGCTCCCTAATAAGCTTTAGGGGAGCACCATCACTTTCAAGATGAGCAGTGCTCCTTCAGAGGGGGCAGGGGAGCGTTATAACGCTCCCTGAAGCCTTGTAGGGGAGCGCCAGTGCTTCTAGGGCTGAAATAGGGGAGCGCTCCTCCTAAAAACCCTTATTTCAGAGCTCTCTTCAGGTGTCAAGAGTTATTTGACTTTAGTAAACCAGTTCTCCTTCTTCAAATCAAGTATATGAGATGTTATAAGTGTCTCCTTAGTGTCGTCAACATGGCAGTATGTTCGAACATCATTTGTGACACTTGTGACCAACTTGCGACACTTGTGAAAGTTGTAAGGAAGATGCGACACTTACGACAATTGAGAGGAACATGCGACACTTATCCAGCTGAGTAATTTTGACGTGTAACAGTTTCATTTTTGGAGTTACACTCTGTGGAAAATAGGGTTTGTGGCTAGTCTTGAAACTAGTCTAAAACAGGTGTTTCGGGTAAAAACATCATAAATTCTTCATAACAGATCGAAATTTAGTAAGACCAAATTTTTTGGTTAGAGTACAGTCTGTAGTATTATTTGTAACATTTTCAAATATATTTAACAAATATTCCATGCGGGGCACACTCTGTAAGTTCGTTCTCTAGAATAAGCCAGAATTCACCAAGGTATGGCATTTTTGCTATAACTCATTTTCTGAGAGGTTCCAAGTAGTAACACCTGGACGAATTGCATTAAACAAACTGAATAACATTGTGTATTATTTTTAGATATTTATTCATTACAGGTACATAGTTATGATTATTTCAAGTTAGGGTTGTTGACTAATACAAAACTAGTCAAGTGAGACTAAATAAAAGTTTGATGAAAATGCTAGTCTCTTGTTGTGAAAGTTAAGGAAGGTTTGCAGGTATGTGATCATATACACCAAGTCTATTATAGAGTTACAATCATATTTGGATGATGAAATTGATGAGGTCTTTTGGTTAAGGTACATGTTGGGTACATAATTGAGACAAGTAGTTGATGAGTTGGCACATACATGAGGTGTATAGTTGATGATGTTGGTACATATTGATGAGTCATAGTTGATGAGTAGTTGACACATGATTGTTACATACTTGGTACATGGTTGGATGCACTTGTTTATGGTACAGTTTGTTTGGTGTAGGTTGGTGCATGGTTGATGCACTTGTTTATGGTACATGTTGTTTGGTACAGGTCAGTGCATGGTTGAAGCACTTGTTTATGGTACAGGTTGATTACAGGTTGAGATACAAGTTGATGTTTGGTTGATGCATGGTTCAGGTTTATTGGTACAGGTTTACAGTGGTATATCTCACAGTGATAGTGTGACAGTGGTTCCATCATTCTACTTCTACTTCAGAGCGGTTGGACGGGGAAATGACAGGTGGTTTTAGCCACCTTTCGGTTGTAGCCGGAGAAAATAGGGGGTTGTAACCTCCTTCTGGTTGTAGCTAGAGAATAGGGGAGTTGGAGCTTCCTCAGGTTGTAGCCTGAGAAACTGTAACATCCCGCTCTGGTGCCCTAAGCAACCTTATTCTTTGAGGACACATGCTTGCAAGTGATCTGGATTATTATGCTATTAAAACCTCTGATTTTGATTATGAGGCGTTATGGGTTTATGACATATTGTTTTCCTGCTTTGACTAGACAGGTGCTATTGACTTGGTTTTACTGAGTGTGCAGGATTACAGACCTAGAGGATGCCGAGGCATTGATAGAATCCCTTGGACTCTAGATCGAGTCAGGGAATGATACCATTGGGGTTTGATTTTTTTAATGTGATATTAGTGCATCTGACTGGATGATATGATATGGATATGTTCTGACATGATTTGTTGATGATGCAGGTTGACGATAGCTTACCGACCAGACTCACATATGGAGTAAAGGGGTCACACGTGACTACCAGAGATGTTGAGGGAGAGGTATGGATAGCAGCCCTGCCAAAGCCTACTAGCACTCATGTTGTGGCTCGAACTGTAGGTTAACGATTACCTAGTTCGAGAGGACCCACGATGTCGTCAGGGAAGACTACGACAGTTGCTCATGATGATTCTAAGGGGTGCACAATAAGGCAGGGGCCTTATTCCTTAGAATCCCTTAGTCTCCCACAAGTTCACCTAGCGGAGTGTTGACTCTAGGGGTTATTGATGTCTACCAAATCATTCAAGAGGAGAGTGGCACCCTTGGAGCACGTAGTGCATCCTGAAGGGCACATCGCGCAAAGGACCAGATGAGGTGAGTGGCACCCTTGGAGCACCTAGTGCTTCCTAAAGGGCACGTCGCGTTGTTGATGATAGAGGGATGAACCTAGATGGCCCTAAGACAAATAACCTGTTAAGTAATTTTAAAACACTTCCCTAATTAAATGTCGCCTAGTATGAAAATTAAGGCCTAAGTCTAAATTACGCTAGTGGTTGAACCTTGTCTTCTCTAAAAATAAAAAATAAAAAATAGATAAAATAATAATAATAAAAATAAAAATGAATTAAATAATAATTTTGACCTTCGTTAAATCTTGTAACATGAAGGGAGTAAGAAATTAAGTTATTCATAAAAATAAAATATGTGGTAATAAATGTGAAAAGGGGAATTAATTATTTTATCTTTCTGATAATATAAAAAATATATATATATATACTAATTAAATGATAAAAGGGAAAAGGGGTTAAATTCCACACCTGCCTTTTTGAGTTCTAATTAAAATGGGAAAGAGGGAAAATCTTAAAATTTAGGAAACTAGGAAAAGAGGTAACATAAAAAGGGAAAAAGGGGGACTTAAGGGAAAAAGCGTAAGTCAACTTAGTAAAGAATCTACCACTTAAGAGCCTTCTAATTTTAAGCTGAATTAGCAAATTCATAATAGGGAAAGCCTTTAAAACCTGTAAGGGAATTTGGGGACACCTAGGAGTGATTCTAGGAGTAACTCTAGGTGGGTGAGGGAAATAAGATAATTAATTAATTAAAGAAACTAAATAATGGAGGAATGTAGGGGATGGGTGACACTTGTACGGAGAAGAATTTTTAGGAAATTATTTTAAAAACTTTAATTAAATGAGATTTTAGGAAAGAAAGGAAGATTGAAACTCTATATAATGAAGGAGGAAGAAGGATGAAGGATCATCTTCTGTTTGCATAACGTTACGCTGCAAAAATATCTACTTGATTGATTTACTTGTGGGAGTTGGGATACCCAGCTCGGAGAGGAGTGGTAGCTCGACCTTGCGAGGTGAGTTGGGTGCTAGACGAAACCTCTGGATAGTGTGTGTGGCCCCTTTGCAGCTCGGGGGGCTAAGGGGGAAGAAGAGTACCCCTAGCGTTGGCTGGGAGGTACCAATGAAGTCTTGACGGTCGGCGAGCGGGAGTTGCACGGAGCGCGCGGGAAGTCATTTGGAGCGGGCGAATAGGCAATGGTACGCTCTCTTCATTTTTGTATGGTAGAATGTATTAGGACTTATGCTTGGATCTTCTTATTAATGGAAGAGTAAAATGATGATTTTTTTAATTGGTGACTAGAACCTTCCTTAGTTTAGCTAGATGGTTGTTGACTACCCTCGCCTTCATTTGCCCGCATGTCTAGACCCCCTCGCCGTGTTGATTGTGTCCTTCGTGGGTGTTGAGCTTCCGTCCCTAGCTCGTCAGTCTTCGCCTGAGCAGTCGGCCAGGAGCCTGATCTATGGTCGTCGCCTTGGCATTAAAAGACCTATGGATCTCAACGCCCTGCTTTTTTATGCGAGGATGATGAAGCAAAGGATGAACCTATCAGCCGTCCACCTCTATTGTTGTCCTTGGCTGAAGGTTTCCTTGCGTCCTGATGCGTTTTCTTTTAACCCTGCAGAATTTGATTGTCGGCAAGTATTTTTATAAACTCGGCGTGCTTTTACCTAGTGTTATCTCGTTTTTACTTCATTTTTTTTTCTCGCTGGACATTTCTGTGTATTGCATTATTGAATGCAGTATAGTGTTAGATTTTAGCTCTGCATTTTTTTTATCTTGTTTTTCTCTCTCCCTTATATCTCATTTTAAATCTTGTTGGGAAGTCCTGCGTTTTTTTTTTATATCTCTCGTTTTGCTTGACTGGCGTTGCTACTTCTTCAGCCATATTTCGTTTGATGGGGGCGAAATTTTGTTTGATGGAGGGGGTGAAATTTCTGCCCAGCACTTGAATTCTGGACAGATTGTGTAGAATGTTGATGTGTATGGGTTAACACAGAATGTACTTCAGGGCGTTTTTTTATTGGGGATTCAAACTCAGGATTAAATTTGGATGTCTTCATCTCAGTGAATTTAATTGAAGGCTAAACTCAGTGACCACCTCATCTTGCTTGACCCCTTTACCTCTGTGGTTGTTTTTATGCATTAGTTGTATAAACTTTTCCTCTGCAAACCGTATTTATGTAATGGTTGTGTTAATAAAACTCTGGATTTTCTTCACGCTTGGGCTCTGCATTGATATTTTTACCTTTGCGTTTTATTGTGTTGATCAAAACTATCCTCTGCGTTTCAATACACATTACCTCGAATTTATCCCTCTGCCATTCATTATTATGATGGTGGAAATACCTCCCGCTCTTAACACTTACAACCACGAATTGTCTCGGCAATGAATTGCTTGATGGCGAATTCTTATGCTGTGATTTTTTATTGTTGGATGACAGGGATATCAACCATTGTTTACTTACCTTTATTTTTATAAGGTGAAAATTGTTGAGGTAAAACTTTATTAAAGAATGGAGGTTCTGTGTACGTCGTCTTCAATTATAGCAATGGTATTACTAAACTGTAATTTGATTTTCTTGGTAGATTCATAAGTTTGAATTAATTTGAATTTTGTAGTTGGCATGGTTCAATCGTAATCCTGATGAATGATGTTTAAGGAGCAGAAAGTTGACACTCATCAAAAGAGTTTTCTTAAATCTACCCATGCTTCTTGAAAAGACGGCTAAATTCTTCAAAGGGAAATATTGTTTTGCTAAATTAAAAACTTCAAGCTCAATGAAAAGCATTAAATGAAAAGCTTTCAAAACCGAGAAATATTTTGTGGGGAGGTAACAAGCAATTTTACAAGAGCATTTAAAATAACCTCGAGAGCTTGCTACCTTCTGAATAAATCTAAAACCCTAAACCCCTGGTTCGCCCCCCTCACCTAGTGAGGCCATGAGGCCTCCCACCTCCTCTCCTGATCCCTCCAGAGATATGGCAGCTTTCGTCGCCCTCATAAACTCCCTTCCAAAAACAAATAAGCAAACACCACCGAAGTTTGTAAAAAAACTGGAAGAAATCCCTTCAGTTCAAATTCAGGGAACTTCAAGGACCCTCACACTAAAATTTGTAGATCAGGCACTCATAGGTCATTTCACGGGCATCTGGCCCTGCCCGAGAGCAATGGCGAGCTGGTTGGACAAAAACTAGAAACCACATTTGAAAGGCAATCTCTCCCATTTTCTCTGTGGAAGAGGCTTCTTCGCGTTCCTTTTCGAAAACAAAGCAGACAGAGATCTCATTTTTAGAAGCGTACAGTATTTCATGGGCTCTATAGGTATGTATCTCAATAGGTGGACTCTTGATTTTAACCCTGAAAATGACATTCCAAATGCAGTTCCTGTGTGGGTTCGCCTCCCCTTCCTTTCGTTGCACTGTTGGAATAATGAGACTATTAAATCTATAAGAAATACTCTTGGGAAGTTCATAGACCGAGAAAAACCAAAATAAGGCATGTAGGCTTGTGCGCATATATGTGTAGAGGTAGATCTGGAAAAAGGTCTCCCAGAAGCTATTAATCTCACCCTGGACAAGTGGAACTACCTGCAGCAAGTTTATTATGAGCAACTTCCTTCAAGTGCAAAATCTGTCATGAGTATGGTCACTTCGCAAAGCATTGTCCAAAATCTCCCCCTGAAGCACCGATGGATGATGCAGAGCAGTGGCAACAACCAAGGAAAAAAAAGCAGCAGAGGCACGCCCAAGCCACTAGAGATCTTCCTACACCTCCCCAGTCCAAAAATGCTACTGAACTTGAGACAGTCACCATGATGCCTACTCAAGAACCTCCCAGAAAGGACCTGCCTCATTACATCCCCCCCTCACCCTTTCCCTCCTCTTATCAACCCCCTAAATCCTCGATCCCTCCTTCTGCATAGCCCCCTCCCTCAGCGCCTAATCTGTCAGAAAGCAGTGCAGAACAAAGCTCGGAAGAAAACTCAGAGATTGATTCACTTGATACACCGGTTAAAAGAGTGGGTAGAAAGACTAATCTACATAAAAGAGAAGCTTCGGCCAAGAAGGAAATTGAACTAGGGAAGCAAACAACTTTGGATCAGATCGCGAGAAAAGAAACAAGGCAGACCAGGAAGCAAAGCGAATCCAACCCCCATAAAGGGGGAAACCCTAAAAACAATCAATGATAAAAATGATCTCCTGGAACTGCAGAGGATTAGGGAGTCAGCACAATCTCTCATTAATACATGACCTTATTAAAGTAGAAAATCCTCAAATCCTATTGCTCCAGGAGACAAAAAGGAAGGATACTGAAATCCTTCAGGAAAGCAGCTACATATGGAGAACATGCAAAGGTGCAGCAGTAAGCGCAAGAGGAGCATCCGGAGGAGTCTGCACCCTTTGGAACCCCTGCTACTTTGACCTGCAATCCAGACACTCTACGACCCATTGGATTCAAACTACACTACTCCATTGGCAATCAGGTAAAACTCTGACCCTCATAAATGTGTACATGCCTGCCCTTTATAAGGAAAAAGTGGAGTGTTGGTCCTCCCTTCAAATTATCAAGAATTCTATTGATCCCAAGGAACTAATAATAGCTAGAGACTTCAACACCACTCTACATCATAAAGAAAAAAAAGGTGGGTCAATCGTTCGGGACCCATCAAGAGAGCATCTGGAGGACCTCATTTCCACCTATCAACTGCTTGATATAAAACCCTCCAACGGGCGCTACACCTGGTCGAATAGAAGACTCGGGCCGGGACACATTACAGCTCAGTTAGATCATTTTCTCCTAAGTAGCTCCTTTTTAGAAGAGGCCTATCTTTCGAGCTCACACATATTACCTTGGACTAGTTCAGATCACAGACCTATCACCCTTACCCTTTCCCCGCCCTGAAACTCTGGCCCCATCCCTTACAGATTCAACCCCCTCTGGATTACAGAGCCAGAATTATTTGATATAGTCACAGACGCCTGGAACTGTTGGATCCAAGACTCACCTAACTACATCTGGGAGCAGAAACTAAAAAGAGTAAAAATGGATTTAAAAAGCTGGGTGACAAGAAACAAAGGAAAAGATCAAGAAGCAAAAGAAAGTTTAATGAGAAAAATGGAAGAAAATAGAAGGATTCTAGAAGAAAGAGAAATCACATAGGAACTCCTCCTCAAAGAGCGGAAAAACTTCATGGACTATGAAAAAATCCTACATAAAGAAGAGGAAACTTGGAGATTGAAATCTAGAAGCCTCTGGCTTACCTCTGGAGACAGAAACACTAAATTCTTCCAACGTCAAGTGAAAGCAAGGATTTGGAGGAACGAAGTGAAAGAAATAACAAAAGCAGATGGCACAAAAACAGATGACCAGCATCAAATCCAAGAGGAAGCCAAACTTCATTTCCAAGCAATGTTAACAGAAGATGGTAATATATATATCAATGTACAATAAAGCCTTCTCCAAAATTTACCGAGCAAAATTAGTCAGGAGGACAACTGCATGATTAATCAGGAAGTCACAGAAAAAGAACTTCATGAAGCCCTGTTCCAACTGCATCCAGACAAAGCTCCAGGTTCGGACGGTTTCACTGCGCACTTCTACCAAAAGTGTTGGCATACAATAAAGAGGGATCTCCTGAGAATGGTACAATATGTTCAGAAATCCGCTAAGATTGGGGGTAACACAAACTCCACCTTTTTAGCTCTCATTCCAAAAGATCTGAATCCTTCATCCTTTAACAGATTTAGACCCATCTCCCTCTGCAATGTTTCCTATAAAATCATAGCAAAAATCATAGCCAACATAATCAAGTCGTTACTCCATAAACTCATCTCCCCAAATCAAAGTGGTTTTATGGAAAAAAGGCAAATTATTGACAACATAATTTTGGTACAAGAAGCAATACAGTCTAGCAGGGAAAGGGGAGATCAAGGGATGATAGTAAAAATCGATATGGCTAATGCTTTCGACAGAGTAAGGCATTCCTTCTTGATAGCAGTCTTGAAAAAGTTTGGCTTTAACACTAGTGCAGTGGCTTGGATATTCGTCTATATAACTGCTCCATGGATAGCACCTCTGGTCAACGGACGATCGACAAGTTTCTTCAAAAGTACCAGAGGACTGAGGCAAGGCTGCCCACTCTCCCCAATTCTGTATATAATCATGGCCGAAACATTGAGCAGGCAACTAGAGAATGAAAGAATTGGTAAATTCATACCAGGAATCAAAATAGCTCAAGGAGTGAAACGAATAAACTACTCACAATTTGTTGATGACACTCTCCTATTGGGAGGGGCATCCATTGTTATGGCCAAGAGATTCCAAGCGGTTTTGGAAAACTTTACGCAAGCTTCGGCAGCACTCATGAACAATAACAAATCAAATCTTTATCTTTGGAACACCTCTTTGAGAACAGCTCGTCTAATAACAAATGTCTTTCGCTTCACGTTAATTGAGAAATGGAAAACGTTCAAATACCTGGGCATTCCTATCTGCCTCAAAGCCCTCCCAAATTCATCCTGGACACATATTCTAGAGAAACTCAAAAAGAAATTAGAGCAATGGGGAGCCTTTTGGCTGAATCTAGCAGGGCGTACAGTGTTAATAAAATCTATTCTTACAGCTCTACCCATCTTCCAATTCTCTTCACTGCTCACCCCCCAAAGTGTCAAAGCTGAAATGTCTAGAATAATAAGGCGCTTCCTCTAGGAAGGAGGAAAAACAGACGATAAAAAATTTCATCTAATAAGCTAGGACAAAGTCAAGCAACCCAGAGAGAACAGAGACTTGAGTATCAGAGATCCAATGCTAGTCAATTTATCCATGGGAGCTAAAATTCTTTGGAATCTTGTTACAGGAAGGAATGATTGGTGGAAACAAGGAATAAAAAATAAATATCTATTAGGGGATAGGCTAAGGTGCCTAGATCAGACTAACTCTTTAAGTAGAGGATCCCTGGTAGGAAAGCTCCTCTCCGCCTCCATCCCCCTCATCCAAAAGTAGCTCACATGAATCCCGGGGAATGGGAGAAAGATACTCATAAAAGAAGATAGTATCATTGGCAAGCAACCACTTTGGAATCATATGAATCTACATCCACTCATAACCTGGCTAGATAGGTAAGGAAAAAAGTGGATTGCAGACATCTCTTCATGGAATATGGAAACAGGAGACTGGATAGGATGGAACTTAGCAAATATGCCAACCAACTTGCAAGAAGCTGCGAAAAAAATCCAAAATTTACTAAAAGGATGTGCCCCCATTCATATCAACTCCAAAGAAAAGAGAGGGTGGGGAAATAGGAATTACACAGTCAAACAAGGATATGCACAACTTCTCTCTCAAACGAATTGCCTCCCAAAGGAAAAAATCTGGAAAGCTATCTGGACAAACGACAGTCCCCCCAAAGTAAACTCCTTTTGTTGGATACTAGCCCACGGGAAGCTGTTAACGGGAGAACACTTGATGAAAATAAATATGTTCGGACCTCACAGGTGTGACCTTTGTGGCAAGGCCTCAGATAATTCACAGCATCTCTTCCTTCTTTGCCCCTTTTCCATCACAGTCTGGAAAACATCTCTTCAAAATCTACATGAGAGAATCAGATGGCCATCCCAACCCAAAGAACTCCTCATTAATTGGGTCTCCAGGTATCAAGGTACGTCCAACAACCCACTTTTCAAATCTACGCTCAACGCCCTTCCTAAGTTCATTTGTTGGAAATTATGGCTAGCCAAGAACTGATCCACCTTCGTAAATGTTCGCACTCCCCCAGAACTAGTAGCCAAAAAGGCAGTAGGACTAATGGTAGAATTCCTGTCTTCAAAAGCTAAGTCCCTACTCTCCTCTCCCTTCACATCTCCCGAATTTGACTGGATCAGCTCCCTCCACATCCCCTCCTCCTCTTCCCCTCCTCCCTCTATCCCAACCGGACCCAAATGGCAGCTTCACGAAGAGACTGATTATCTCAAATGGTGCAACAATCACTAGAGGCATATTCTCTTTTTTGACGGAGCCTCAAAAGGCAACCCTGGGGTGGCAGGAGCGGGAGGGGTAATCATCTGTCCATGAGGAAATCAAGTTTCATCTTACCACTGGAACCTGGGCTTAGCAACGAACAATCAAGCTGAAGCCTACGCTCTGTTTCAAGGGCTCCTCCTAGCCAAAAACAGAGGTATTCATACCATTTCAGTGATTGGGGATTCCAAGATAATCGTAAGGAATGCTCACAAAGGATCCCAATCAACAAATTTATTTCTAAGAGTTATCCTACAAAGAATTGCGACAGTGACCAAAATATTTCATAATATACAATTCTTTCATGTACTCAGAAGTAACAACCAACTAGCAGATGCGCAAGCAAATCAAGCAATTGGTTTAGAGCAAGGCACTCTAGTGGTAAATGGAATTTCTTGCATCTCAGCAATTCCATGAAATAAAGTAAACATCAAGATACTACACAGGGTTGTCAGCTCAAAAATTGGAACACGGTGGCAGACGCAACTAGGACAGCCCCCCGCACGCCCCCCACTCCAACTCCATCCTCACTCCTCGCACCCCCCCNAACACGAGACCCCTTCCTCCATTCTCGCTCTCACTGTCCTTCACTACGGCCACCCTGCATGCTCGCACTGCCTTATATCACCCGCCCATACATAGTTCATGATCGTCGACCTCCCTTCCCCTCTTCAGTTCACATTCGAAGTCTCATCGATGTACCCACAAAAACTCCTGAGCATGGGAAGGATCTCTGCAGTGAGAAATTAAGGCATATGATGACATTCAACTAGTACAGGGCTTTAATTTCAAGCGAGGCTGAGGATAATGGCATAAAAGGTAATCATAGCTTGAAAGTATGGCAAACGGTGGGGAATTGGCTAAATCCCATGAATCATTTGAACATGAGAGATTATGTTGCAGTTGAATTGGTGCATAGACTTGGCAAACACACAATAGAGAGGAACAACATAAAGAGAATCCCCGGAGAAAATGCCTGGAGAATCGACGTAGTAGCAGGATCAATACTGAGGAAATGCCTGGAAAACGTGTTGGTGGACGACACAATTGGTGGAACGCAAGAAGTACAACGAATATGAACAGGCAAAATCCAAAAATGGTCACAGTCGAGGAGCATGAAGAGGTCGTAAACGCAGTCCAAACACTACAAGTCCAACTCTGGGCCCTCTCCACTCAGGTACTCTCAATTACTGAAATTACTATACAACACAGGACTGAGCAGCAAAGGACTAAAGACGAATGCGAAGCTCTTAGGCAGCAAATTGAGGAGCTGAAATTCATATATGGGCCGGTTTCTCCTGTCATGACTCTCTCAGACGAGGCCTCCTCCCCAGGACAGCACCCATACCTGGACCTCAACCTCCGGCCTCCAACAGAGGCAGAGCAACACGCACCAGGCCAGATTAAAAAGTAATTATATGAAATGCTTTTTTGAGCTATATCTAGGTACTTTTTGTAAGGTGTTCACCATCTTTGCACTTTCATGATTTAGTAGAATAAATAGCACCGCCTTTATGCTCCATACACAGATTGGAGAACACAGGTGGGAGCACTCTGTTAGTAGCAATTTTTGTAAACCAAAATGTACACGATGCCTGTGTTTTATCGCAGAGTTTTAATATATAATTTTCCCAGTTACTGTTAAAAAAAAAAAAAAAAAATTACAAGAGCATTTTGTGTTTAAACGCCTGGCTCTCCTGAACCTTTCTGGAAGTCGTTCAGACGCACACCATGATTATTTAATGGTAGAGAATCCAATGTATGAAGAAGCCCTCCAATATTCCTAAGTAAATGGAGAAGCGTAATTTCTCTATCAGTTTTATGAAATTGTTTCATTCTTGTATATGTCTATGACGTGTGAACTCCAAATATTGCAAATCCATGACGAACTCGAAATACTAGAGATATCGTTGGCATTTTACTCACGTAATTTGACCATGTTATGTGTAGTAACGTATTGAAAAGTCTAATTGTATTCGTTGAACCTTTAATTGAAATATTGTGACCTTCTGTCATATGATTTATATTAATAACCAGCACTCAATAAAAGTCCATGATGAACTCCAAATACATGATCAACAAATAACCAACTCCAGTTAATAACCAACACGCAATAAAAGTATGTGTTCCGTTGAAAAATTTATCTGCGTGCGTTTAAAATATCTCAGAGTGACTTTTATATAGAAAAGCGATGTGTCTCCATGTGACCATATTTAAATTTAAAAATTCTTCCACATTGTTCACTCTTCTTGAACCTGTACTCTTTATTCCATTTGTGTGTTAGGTAAACCAATGACATTTTGAGAGCCTATACAATGTTTTGCTTACTTAAATCAAGTTTATAGTAAGCAAAACATTGTTTTGGTTTAAATTGAATAGGTTTAGGGGTCTATCTAGTCTTACTACTACTATAAAAATTCTTATTTAAAACTTGTCACTATACACTTTATTAATTAAAACCCTAATACCCTCACTAGATATTATTACCCTACAAACTTATATTAAAAACACTATCAATTCTATTAAATGTGCTTAAATAAAAAATCTAAATGAGTAAGGAAACCTAGAATTCACTACTAACTTAAAAATTCTAATTTAAAACATGTCTCTTTACACTTTATTAATTAAAACCCTAATCCTTTTACAAACCCTAATACCCTCACTAGATATCATTACTACAAACTTATATTAAAACACTATCAATTCTATTAACTAGATATAATTAAAACTGAGTGCTTAAATAAAATAAAAACCTAAATGAGTAATCCTCAATATTAATACACATATGTTATCATATGTTATTAATATCCTAAACCACAAATAACCCCACTACATTTACACTAACACTACTAAATAATTAATTAAAAGAAAAACCTAATTAACTAAACCTTAAAACAAATAAATAATTAAAAGAAAACCACTACTTATATACCAACACTATTAAATAACTAAGTAAGAGTAAAACCTAACAAATTACCTAAAACCCTAAATAAATAATGTAAAGCCTCGTATAACCTCGTTTTTATACTTTCCGAAATTAAGACAGCCGACTTAATTAAATAACTTTTAAATTGTCTTGCATTTATAGTATTAATTGACGACGATCAGCTAGCTCTAACTCGATGATTAGTCCCGATGATGAATCCTGATTCGGATTCGAAACGTCGACGACAAAATGACACCAACTGTGGATTATCCGAACAACACATGCGAAACTCCTCACCAAATAAACTTAAAAACAACAAGTTTATAGTGTTGATAAACATGATTTAGCATATAAAGGATTATTTAGTAGAATATTGTTTTTATGTATATATAGATTTATTTAGATAAAGGTAGAGGAGAGAAGTCAAACTTCAAGTAGAGTTAGAGACATTGTTTGGTGTTTGATAACAAGTTTAGATATTTTGAAGATAACATTAAAAAAAATACATGGACAATAAAATATTAGGGTTGGAGATTAAGTTGCATAAAATGGAGATTAGATTACATGAAATGGAAAAACAAAATCAAGGAAAGAACCAATCAACTCAAAAAAGAGGTCAATAATCTAGAAAAACTTAATCTCACTTACAAAATTAAAGAGTTAAAAGAAAACCAAAATAACTAATTGGCCCTAAATAGTTTGGAAGGTAAATGTGTAACATCCCGCTCTAGCTCTTCCAAATTAACAAGTGAACTCGATCATTATGAAATTGTATTCTGGTATCTGCAAGTTGTGATGATGATCTTCCTGCCTATGTATGCACAAACTTATATTGGATAATTTGACTTTATTTTGAGATCATCATTTTATATACATTAATTTTAGTATATAATTAACAAATGTAATTGACACATATTTAATTAAATGGTACTTAATATAATCATACTATATATATATTGACATTAAGTTAATATAGATTTGATACTTACAAGACATTTCATTACATGTAGCATTAATTGTAATTTTGTCAAGATAAAATAATTTGTTCTAATTATTGATATTTAGGACTGCAATTATGATAAACTAGATTGATTAAACTTTTTCGTCCTCATTTGTAAACTTGATTATTCTATGATGAGATCAAGGATCGTAGACTCTGTTGATTTAGCTAGATGCATGGATTGATTGTGATTGGTTTTGTAAATCAGAATTTTTGCGCCTTGTAGATAGAATGATTGATTTAAATTGTGTTCTAATACGCTAATAAATATTGATGATGATGGATTGATTTAGAACTAGATTATTAATGCACGGTTAATTAAAGTTTATGTATGATTGTTAACGGTAATGATTACTCTCGCCCATGGTTAATTGATTTTAGTGTTGATGGAATGCATTTTAGTTGATCGTTGATGTTGTTGTTAGCTCAGTCAGCGTGGTTGATTGTCTTGGGGGGGGNAGACACCTCCTTGTTCCTCAGAATAGTCGCCATCCCTAAGACCTTAAATGGTCAAATCGATGAGAACCTGGGCTTGAGCGTTGCTTATGTGTCCTGGAGGTCCTAACCATTGCAGGGTAGGACGGGCGGGTAGTCATTCTTATTTTGTCAATGATTGTCATCCATTGCTTCCAGTTGCTGATGTGCTTCTTAGGTCGTTATGTTGTTGTCACGTGAGTTGCATGCGTCATGTTCATCATCGTGTGGCGACATTGAGTATAATGTCTTTATTACCCTTGTACACACGCAGACACAAAAAAAAAAAATTGCACTTGTTATGAGAGGTTTGTTGTCGTAACTAAATGGCAGGGTGGTGACAGAAACAAGGGGGTTGGAGCCTCCTTCCAGTTGCAGCTAGAAAACAAAGGAAGTTGGTGTTTTCAATGAATGTAATTCTTCAAGACATATAAGAAAAAGCATTTTGTGGTTTTCTCCCACTTTGGGTTTCCACGTAAAACACTGGTGTATTGTGTATGTGTATGATTGTTCATTTGTTCATTGTTTATGTACTCTACAGTTATTGGATGATAATGCTACATTGATATAACACTTGGATTATATGGTTAAAAAGAATTAGATTTCTCTATTACTGATTCACCCCCCCTCTCGGTAATCCAACAATTTTAATTCAGTATGCTTACTAAGGATAAAATGACATAATTTTTCAATAGCTTTCACTGGAGAAAAATAATTTTTTTCAATTAAGGTATACTTCATTCCAACATCGGATAAACTCTGGCTCATAAAATCTATAGGATGCTCAACATTCTCTTTATATTTCTGAAGAAAAATAGTTGAAATATCTTCTTCAATGGCATTAGTGTAGATAATAAAATCTTTTAAGAAGTCATGTTTTGCCAAAATAGCGTCTAAGACAATGGTATTTGCGATATCAACAAAGGATTTTTTAGTTTCTTGAGTCCAAGCAAAAATTTAATTCTTTTTGAGCAATTTATGGATGGGTTTGACCATCCTAGCGAAATCAGGAATGAATCTCCTTACAAAATTGATCTTTCCCATAAAAGTTTGAATTCCCTTCTTTGAAGAAGGAATAGATAGATTTTGAACAACCCTCGCTCTTTCTCGATCATTGTTGATACAAGAATTGGAGACTATGTGACCGAGTAACTTTTCCGATGTTACACCAAAAATAGACTTTATGGGATTTAGAGACATGCCATACTTTCTACAAAGCAGAAATAAATGTCTAATATTATCAAAATGATCTTCTCAAATTTTAGAATAAATTGTTAAATCATCAAGATAAATTTGAACAATAATTCTGATAAGATCATCAAAGCTATCTACATAGCTCTCTGAAAAGTAGCACATGCATTAATCAAGCCAAAAGGCATATGCTCATAAGAAAAGGTGCCCCATCGAGTGGTAAGCGTAGTCTTATACTTGTTATCTCTCTTGAGGCATATTTGATTATATCCTGAGAATCCATCAAGGAGTTACATCATTTGAGATCATGCAACTTGTTGGAGAATCAAATCCATAATTGGAAGTGGAAAATTATCCTCTGCGCTTTCTTTGTTAAGAGAATGAAAGTCTACGCATAATCTAATGTCCCCATTCTTTTTTCTATCTGGGACAAGATTAGAAACCCATTCAAAATATTTCATCGAAAAACTAATATGGGTTGCAAGCATATTTTCTACTTAATCTCGAATAGTAGCTTCAAGTGTGGGGTTAGCTGGTCTTTGTCTTTTCCTAACCAGTTTAGTGTTTCCCTTAATAGGAATAGCATAATGGACTAAGGCTTGGATTAAAACCATGCAAGTAAGCATAATACCATGCAAAGATATCACAAAATTCATGAAATATATCCATGAATTTTACTTTTTCTTCATTCAAACATTGGGCTCCTATATTTAAAATTTTAGGTTCCTCTTCAATACTTATTTTATTGGGATTGTGTCCCCAATATTCCTTCCAGAGTCCTCCTTTGTAATATTTCCATGACTACCAACATAAATAGTGGAAAAAGAGCCTTCAAGGGGTGTTAACCCTTTAGGAAAATTGTTTTCATCCAGAGAGATGATTTCATTTTTATTTAAAGGCTCATTTTTTAGGAAAGCACAAATGCTTTCATCATTGGAAAAGACATGCTAAGCATCCACATTGTCAGGTATATGTGGGAGATACAGGGAGATAAGAGTACACACTGGCCATTTTGGGAGTATCTTTTTTCCTAGATGAGTTGTGTAAACAATTAACATATCATCCATTCAATTCATCTCCATATATACATAAGTAATATTGAAATATAGTAAATTTGAGACCAAATCCCAAACTCCTTGTATGTATCTTTTCAAAATCTTGTTAGATAAATTATAGATCTTCCTTATTAAATTTACAACTAGTTCAGAATCATCAAATGTTTTTAGATGTTGGCATCCTAAATTCAGATCATTTTCAAGGCCAAGTATGAGAGCTTCAAATTTTTCTACGTTGTCGGTGCAAGCAAATTCAAGTCTATATGAGAAATTGTGTATTTTTCTCAAAGGACAGTATTCTCGGGCAAATTATATGCTAATTTATTGAAATTAAATTATCGATCGGGTGTTCATAAACTTCGATATGCAAGTACATGAAATGCAGGATTAGAGGATAACTATCCTAATGTCGGTGACAATCCAAACAAACCAAAAAAATTAAAGCAAAGAAAGCTACAAGAAATCAATGTTGGGAATATATCACTGGGATGTGAGACAATAAGTGTTATAAGGGTTCATGGTTACAATCTTTCATATATGTATTTTCATGTAATTTCATGTGTGTAGCTTACTAATATGTCTTAATCCTTCAATGATTATTCATGTAGTAACTTTTTTTGCTGCAGAAAATGAAAGCAAGCAAATTTCTGAAAATTAACACTAAGGAAATCGTCACTGGGTTGTGGAACAACTAATGCTATAAAGGTTATGAGTTGAAATATTTCATACGAGGATGTTCATGCAAATTTATGGGAGTAGCTTATTAATGTCTTTAACCTTCAATGATATTCCTGCAGTGGATGTGGGAAATCAAATCAACCAAAATGCACACTTCAGAGATTAGTCGTCAAAAGAGATACACCCAAAATTAGATGAAAGAAAAGAGAGGTATGTGTTGATATGGACTTAGTTTCGTTCTATGTAAATGAATGAGATTACTTCGTAATAAATCCATTTAGTGCTACATATGCACTTGTTACACTACATACAACAATATTACAACATGACAATATATATCAATGTATCAATTTATAAGATATATTTATTGAACAATATAAATATGAAAAAACAATTTATGACATCATGGTAGAACAACATATAACAATAATATAATAATTTGAAATGATATGTAACAAAACAAAAAAAATATAACAAACGATATATATAATACGTAATAATAAAGCAATAATATGTCAACAATTTAACAATATGTAATGATATATGTAACAATATGTAATGATATATGTAACAATATATATCGATTCATGTAACTGACATGTAATAAAACTCACTTGTATTCATGACACGCATAGAAACAAACATATAACATGATATATATAAAACGAAACAATATTGATGATCAAAACCTATGTGCATCAATTATATAACACCAAACTCTTGACAATGTACAATGTTAAATGGAGGAGGCAAACAATTGGAAACGTGAGGAGAAAGTAGATGGATGCACTAGAGACTGGGGTGAACTAAATAGATTGTGTATGTATGAGGAAAAAGGTTTTTTGGAGTGCAAAATCATTGTGGGAACGAACTGATGGAATGAACAAAATTTATAAGTGCTCTAATTCGAGGACCATTCTCCAAATTCATAAAATAATGTAGAACAAAAAATGAATGTAAATGAAAATAGCGCATAGAATGAAATAAAATTGAATGCAACAACAATCTAAACTAATAAATGAGAATTCGGGACGTTACCCAGATTGAGGGGGCCTTCCTGACCTATATAACTCACTTGGAAAGTAATAAGATCACACGGTACTCAGAATTTCAGCAACAATCAGTTCCTCATTAAATAAAATTCTAGCCTCTGCTTACAACAAATGCTCAACTTTGATACAACAATTCTATGAAAAATAATCAACTTGTTATTCTAACTCCCCTAACTCTATCATTTCCTATTGAATTTATACAAATTCCAATCAAACTAATTCCCAGGAATAGTCGATTTTGGGCATTTAATACATAACAATCTCTTATTTATCTTTGGAAGATTACGACTCATGAAAACAACTTGATAACCATATATGAAACAATTACTAAATATGAGAATTTAATATACTAGATATAAAACAACTTGTCCCACACGCTTGAGTATGGTATAAGGACCATAAAATTTGGGCGCTAGCTTCTGACAATGCTCGACCTTGAGGGAAGTTTGCTTGTAAGGTTGCAGTCAAAGAAACACCTGATCCCCTTCTGCAAATTGATGTTCAGAGCGACCTTGATCTGCTTGTTGCTTCATGCGATTCTGTGCCATGACCAAATTCTCTTTGAGGGTATGGAGAATAGCCTCTCGAGCTGTAAGTGTTAGGTCAACCGCCTCGACCTTCGAGGCACCCGGTAAGTATGAGAGAACCGAAGGTGGCTTCTATCCATATACCGCTTCAAAAGGAATCATGTGTGTAGTTGTATGGTATGAAGTGTTGTACCACCATTCAGCTAGGGGTAACCATTGAGCCCACTGATTTTTCTTTTCCGAGGAAAAACACCTCAAATATGTTTCCAAACACTTGTTGACAACTTCCGTTTGGCCATCAATCTGGGGATGATAAGCTATGTTGAGATGTAATTTGGTGCCTTGTATCTTGAACAGTTCTTGCCAAAAATTACTTGTGAAAGTTGGGTCGCGATCAGAAACAATAGAGTGTGGCATGCCATGAAGCTTGAAGACCTGATCCATGAATATTTGAGCCACTGTGGATGTTGTAAACGAGTGTTGAAGGGTGCAGAAATGAGCATACTTGGAAAGGCGATCAACAAACACCATGATGACGGATTTATTTCCCGATTTGGGTAAGCCGGTAATAAAAACCATAGAGATATCCTTCCAAATAGTAGGTGGAATCAGGAGCGATTTTAGTGTGCCCAACTATTTGACTGTTTCTCCCTTGTTGCGTTGACACACATCACATTCAGCTACAAAATTATGAATGTCATGTTTCATACCATCCCAGAAAAAGGAATGTTTGACCCTGTCATATGTTTTGGTGAACCCGGAGTGCCCTGTTGTGGGTGTAGCATGAAGCTCAGAAAGTATCGTGGATTTAAGCTTTGATTTTTTACATAAATACAAACGAACTTTGTATCGAAGTTACTCATGGAGGCAAGAGTACCCTGGGGAAGTTGGAGCCTTGGACTGCAATTGGTGGATCAACTACGAACTTTTGGGATCTTGTAGCCATTCCGGGCGAACGGCTTGGAGCCAATATGGTACAATGAATGAAAGAGAAAAAAGGGATCCTTCGTCTTCATATTTTTAGGAAAGTGCATCCGCAACCACATTGTCTTTGCCTTTCTTATAAATGATCTCATAATCATATCCAAAGAGTTTAGTCACCCATTTTTGTTGTTCTGGGGAGGAAATGCGTTGTTCCAGAAAATACTTGAGGCTTTGATGGTCTGTCTTAATTTGGAAACGTTGCCCAATAGATAAGGATGCCACAGATCCACGGCATGTAGAATAGCCAACATTTCCTTTTCATAGATGGATTTTCCCAGATTTCTTCCAGATAGTTGCTTGTTGGTAAAGGCCAAAGGTCGACCCTCTTGCATAAGGACAGCACCAATTCCTTTCCCTGAGGCATCACATTCCAACACAAAGGTCTTTGTGAAATCAAGAAGGGAAAGGACTGGAGTGGTGCACATGGCAATCTTCAAGGTCTGAAAAGCTTGAGCAGCGGCTGGAGTCGAAGTGAAAGAGTTCTTTTTTAGGAGAGCAGTGAGAGGTGTTGCAATCTTCCCATAATTCTTAACAAACTTGCGATAATACCCTGTTAAGCCTAGAAATCCACGCAAGCTCTTAAGAGTCTTTCGATGAGGCCAGTCTTGCATAGCTTCAATCTTTTTAGGATCCATCCTGATGCCATCTTTGCCAACCAGATGACCCAAGTATTCTACTTCTGAGGCGCCAAAAGCACATTTAGATTGTTTCATGAAAAGTTGGTGTTGAGAGAGTAGATGGAGAACTCGATCCACATGAGCAAGATGGTTTGTCCAAGTTTTGTTATAGATGAGGATACCATCAAAGAAAACTAATACAAAATGGTGGAGAAAATGACGGAAGACATGATTCATGAGGCTTTGGAAGGTGGAGGGGGCATTACACAAGCCAAAGGGCATGACCAAAAACTCATAGTAGCACTCATGAGTTCTAAAGGTAGTCTTGGGAATGTATGCCTCTTTCATACGTATCTGGTGGTAGCCCGAACGAAGATCCAGTTTAGTGAAGAATTGGGCACCACTCAATTCATCCAGGAGGTCATCAATGATAGGAATGGGGAATTTGTCTTTGATGGTAAGTTTGTTGAGGGCAAGGAATTCGAGACACATTCGCCAAGAACCTTCTTTCTTCGAGACCATGACCACAGGAGACGAGTAGGGGCTCGTACTAGGGCGGATAACGCCTGCATTAAGGAGTTCCTGGACCATTTTCTCAATTTCATTTTTTTGGGAAAAGGGGTGATGATACAGATGGATATTGGGAGGAAGGCTTCCGGGTACAAGGGGAATGGAATGATCATGAACACCACGGGAAGGAGGGAGGCCTTGGGGAGTGGAAAATACCAATTGATGTTTAGAAAGGATGGCTTGGAGTTCTTGCGGTACCGAGGGTGTCTCTGTTGCTTGTATGGCATGGAGTTGGGCGATAACACCAGAATGACCCTTTTTGAGTAGATTTTCCATGCGATGAGAACTAATGATCTCAGGTGAACCGGCGGTGATGCCTTGGAACTTATATTGGTGGCCCTCCTGGTCGAATTGCATGGTTAATTCTTTAAACTCCATGAGAATGGGACCCAAAGTCCTTAGCGAGTCTACACCGAACACAATGTCACAACCTCCCATGTCGATAGAAAACATATGGTATTTCAGGTGGTAGTCACCAATTTGGAGATGCACATTTTCACAACGCCCTCCACATTTCATGGAACCACCATTAGCAATCATGATTTGGAAATTATTGACGACATGGATGTAGCAATGAGTTTCTTGGGCAATGTGGCGATGAATAAAATTATGGGTGCTACCACTATCAACCAGAATGATGACCTTCTTATGCTTGATGTAACCGATTAGATTGAGGGTTTGGGGAGCGGAGAAGCCAGTGAGAGAATTGAGAGAAATGACCGGTTCTACTTCGGGAGGATCTGAGGGAGGGGTTATGTCAGTGGATTCAGGTGACTTAGACATAGAGGGGGTTTCTTCATCTTCTTCCGAAATCTCCTCGGAGATGGCCATAAAAATATTTTGCTCTTTACACTTGTGGCTCGGGAAATATTTTCCATCACAGTTATAAGAAAGGCCTTTGAGTTGGTGTTCAGCCATTTCATCCCTGGTCAATTTTTGGATCTTTAGTGGAGTAGAGGGAGTAGCGGGATTTACTGGTTTAGGGCGAGGGATAAAGGAGGGTTTGTGGTTTTGAGAAGATACAACCTGTTGTGCTTCTTTATCTCTTTTGGTAGCCTCCACCCAACTCTCAGGCCAAGCCATGAGGACATGGGCCCGAATTTCATCCTTGAGGTCGTTGATAAAACACTCTCGAAAAAAGGCATCAGACATGCCCTCTGTTCTAAAAGCCAGGCACTCAAAGGAAGCTATTTAGTCTTCCACTGTTCCTAATTGTTTCAGCTTTGTCAAATGGCCCAAATGGTTGGTGTCAGTGTCAAAGCGTTCATAAATCTCTACCACAAAGTGTGTCCAAGCAATATACCCTTGACGAGGATTTTTTCTCCATTGCCAACGTTCTTGATCTAAATGGAGAACACCATACCGGAGTTTGGCCAAGTCATATGTAATGCCATATAAAGAGAAGTAATGTTCCATTTGGGTTACCCAACCAGTGGGGTCCGAGCCATCAAATTTGGTCACATCCACCCAGGGAAGGTGTAGGTCATGTTGAAAGTGATGGTTCTGCACGATATGGGACTGAGGGGAATGGTCACCTTCAGTATGTGGAGGTGAGGAAGAGGAAGGGTTATCTGTAGGGATATGCAATTTGGTGCAGAGTGCTAAAAAGACTAATTCAAGCTGGGTGGTGAGGTCTTGTTTGATTTCCCTCGTGGAGGACTGCATGGTTGTATTGATGGTGGCAACATTGGCACTGAGTTGTTTCACTTCTTGTTGGGTCTCAATGAGACTAGATTGCAAGGTGTTGAAGCGAGCTTCCAAGTCTTGGCTACGAGTATGGGCCATGAGGATGAGGAAATTGAAAAGGGGCGGGCGGGGTAAAAACAAATTGCCAAAAAAATGATATGGATGAATGTGATAAGGGTGAAGAGATGAATCCAATGGAATAGGTCTCAAATAATGGTGAAAAAAATTCCAGACATTTTTTTTTTTTTACATAGTCATACTCCGGTCTGAAGAATATTGTAGAGAGGAAATGCCCAAATGCTTAACCAGAAAGAAATGTGTATTTACTTGGCAACCTGAACACAGTTGCGCTGCAATAGATCTTGTCTATTTTAATTTGTTTATGTTTATGTCCCCCAAGGGTTAGGTATTCAAGGGTTCTACAGACAAGGGTTTGCCCTATGCTATAGCTCTCTGATATACGTGCGGGGTCCAACAGTAGTACTCGGCTCAATATCTCAGGGAACTAACTAAGGAGGATAGACTGTACCCTTACCCATACTACCCAACTACCAAGATACTAGAGATTATCTTCCCAAGTGTTGTTCTTGATGACACTATAGCAGTCAGGTGGTCGATCAGTTTATCTAAAGAGGGATTCAGGTAATCTAGGTCGATTCGTACACAGGTGTTGTCTGATGCGCTACCACTCGAAGGGGTACCAACAGGGGTTACAAGGGTGGCCAACAGATGTGTGCTTAAGTACCACTTGTATTTCTTGCATGTATGAATCCCTCAACCACGGGTTTATGAGCGTAACGACAAATCTATGTGGCTTAAAAATGTCGGAATACGTCTCTACCCTGAAAAAAAAAATTAACCCACACTTTCTGCCGAGGAAAGTGTTCTGATACCACTTGTAATAAACCAGATATAAAATGTATGCAGAACTGAAATAAAATGCTAGCAATGGAAGAATAACAGCAATATAACCAGAACATTCACCACAATAACACTGAAATGATATAAGAATAACAATAGAAATAACACTTTGAATCTGAAAGCAATGTTCACGGGCCTCTTCGAGGGGGCAACCTCTAGTTGAGCAGAGCTCTATTACAATAATATCCAAGCTAG